>JUDQ01000652.1:0-11749 GCA_000812075.1 Scedosporium aurantiacum
GGGGGGGGGGGCAGTCTTCGATGCCCTCTGACGGGTTGTGAGTACGGCAGAAAACCGAAGGAGTCTTTTGACGGTCCTCGCCGGAAGACAGAGCTTTCGTATGGGCCCACATATTTGGAACATGGTTTTCTTTAAGGTTACCCGGTTGATGAGGACCTGCTACTCATGTTCTTTTTCTTCAAGATGTTTAGATGTTTACAGGTACGTTGGAGGGAAGGCAAAGGGAATACTATTTCAGAAATTACGAGCGTCAGGGCGTTGCGAAGGATGATTTTCACTCTTTAGAATTGGTCCCGTCGAGGAAGAAGAAAACAAAAAGCCAGTGCTATTATTGGCTGGTGTACTTTTATATATTACCGGGAAGTTTAGTTATGAGAATCTCAGGCAGTAGTATTCTCGTTTTTCTTCAAAGTTGGCAATTGTGACTCGCCGTGCATGAAGATATTGATGTTCAGGTGTGACAAAACCATGAAGCCACGTTAGCACACATGGCCTGGTCGCATCAGCGAAGTGTTTTCCATGTCTGGGTCCGAAGGCCACTGTTCTACATCCACGTTGAGAGAGTTATGGCACCAATCAACACCGTTATCGGAACAGGAATCATCAGTCCTTCTCATGAGATACACTGATCAAATAGAGGGAGAACCGAAGAGAACTGACGAGGCAGGGCCCTGCCGCACTCCCCTTGTCAACTACACAAGTGGATGGCAAGGCCGGATGAGGGTACCGCGGTGCTTTACTTCGTAGACACTTGAGCTGCTGCCTGGGCCATGAGACCACGGGTTCATTAAAATGTCGGTCCTTCTCTTTCCACCAGATGTCTTCGTCCTGGCAACTTGGACATTCCCGAGCGCTCCTTGAGCGACGTAGGGAGAGCAACCACGTGTTCGTGATATTGGATTCACGACCTTCAAACCCTGCAAACAGCAACCAAGTTGCCATCTCATCCTGACGGAAACCCAAAACGAAAAAGGATATGTCACCCGACACGCCTCAACGGCCCCCACGTTGCTTCGTTGCCTCGCGAGATCCGGATGCATCGGCAGCATCGGTAGCATCGGCCAAAAAGTTGTGGCAGGGCGTAGGAAATGTGAGCTCTCACAAAAACCCCAAAAAAGATCTAGGATGGTGGGGGAGAAGCCAGGAAATCAACGGGCACTTTATTCGAGTGTGCGTGGCATCCGCAGGGTGGTTCCAACGTTGCCGGGCCTCTTTCTCTGGTTTTCGTAATCTACTTCGTACTTCGCAGTGGGATGCAACATTCGCCCCATCTCCGAATTACGAAGCGGTGCAGAAGATAATGAAGCATCCCCGTTTGCTGGGGGGAACGAAGAGAAAAACCATCAAGGATCAATAAGAAAAAGATGGAGGGGGCGTTTGCAGTTGCAACTTGCTGCCTCTCTTTGCGGGCTGCAGCTTTGCTCCCCACCCCCCCTTTTCTTTTTGTCGGGGGTCTGTTTTCTGAGTTCTTACCGACAGTCCAGTCCTGTTAGACTCGGCGCTTCTCATTTGCCAATGTTTCGATGGATGCAGGAAGGGGAGCCGCAAACTCGGACAGTCGAGCTGGGCTGAGACAAGCTGGCAAGCTCGTGTTTCTGGTCCGTTTTTTGCCTTCCATCTCACGAGTCGAGAAATGACAGGAACAAGCCACACGCACACGCGCGCACACAGCCCCAAGGAGAAAGGAGCTTCACTCCATTGTCCGATGAAGAAAAAACAAGAAAATCAGGGCGCAAAACTTTAAAGAATCGAGCCGAGAGCCCCCTTTTTTTTTTCGATTCGAACCGTTCGACCGTTGTTCCGTTCCTCGTCGGATCAGTTCCGACATGTCAACTGCCGATGAGGCAAGCCGTTGAGTTTGGTCGCCTTCTCGAGTGGCTCGATTCTTGATGGAACAGCCCCATCGGCGAAGTATATTTGGATAAAGATGCTTTTGTGGCTTGCTCCAAGCTCCAAGCTCCAAGCACCAAGCAACAAGCAACAAGCAACAGCCTTCTTTTTATAGTACCCGCTTTTTTTCTTTTCTTTTTCCGAAACTAGGAAATGGAAACAAAAAGGAAGGTTATACGTTTTTCTAAAGCTGGTGGCCACAAGGGTACTTGCCGTACTTGCCATTCGAGGGGTCTCCGAGTTGGTCCGAGTTGGTGGATGGGTTCCCGAGTTGTCTTCCTCCAAGTCCTGGTCGGTGGACGCCATGACGACGACCATCTCCGCAATTGCAAGCGATCCGGAGGTGACATCCGCCTTCGGTCCCGAGCAGGATATGCATCAATCAAACCTCACCCTCCCTCACCTTAATACAAGCCGGCACTAGACCGACCCTTAGGAGCAACCTTGACAAACTTAAAAAAAAAAAAATATGCGACTCTCGCAGAAATGGTAAAGCCAAGCCTGGCGAGACCTGGAGAACGAAAATCATCGCTGGAGTGGACGACCGCCACTCGTCTGTCTGTCTCACAGAAGGACCGAATTTGCTGTGCTTGCCGATAGACGCTGCCGGTCTTGGATATCGCCTGGTGTGCGTCCGTCCTCCTATTACCTCCTTATCGGATGCAATCAATAGCCACAAACACACTCGGAAATGTCCATATTTTTTTTTTTTTTTTTTTTTTTTTCTTGCGGCCCTCTTCTTCTTTCCGTTCCTTTTTCTTTCCCCTTCCCGCCGTTTTCTTGCTAGGCAAGCGTCCAATACGAGCTCTTCGTTTGGCAATCTAGAGAACCAGCTGATGGCAGTGGCGGGGCAACTGTGAGGGGAGCAGAACTGACATCGTAGAATAGTGTACACTATATATTTGAAATCGGGTGGAGGAAGGCAAGCTACTGCACAATGCCTGCGAGAACCCTCTTCCCCCCCTCCTCCTCTGCTCGTAGCTGCATTATCGAACACGACGTAGTGCGCGAAGATGCCCGTTTACGTACGACGCTACAGTCCCAGGTCCTGCAACTATTCCCTGCCCAACAAGTTATTAGCTGTTGTGCAAATGTGCAGGCCCTGGAACAGAATCATGTGTTGAGACAGGAGCAAAAGCAATGGCATCCCCGATTGACATCAAACATCAAGCCATGTAGGATGCTTACGTGGTATTCCTCAAGGCCGCAGGTCTGACCTCCTTTTACCCCGAGTTTTGTTTGGAACATTGGTTCTCAAAGTTGGAGGGGGACAGCCTTGTCGTTCAATTTCCCAATTCGGGCCAAAGACCTGGGGGAAAAAGGGTCGTGCCCCTGTGCCCCTGGGCCCCTGGGCCCCTGGGAAAGGATTTTGATGGCCAATCTCCATGCCCCCCAATTCCGAAGCGAACGCATCGTGTGCTCGCCCAGTCCACAAACCCCCCTTCGCACACCGCTATGAGGAGCTTCATCCGATTTCGTATCCGTCTTCTTCAAAACAAGTTAGTGTAGAATAGGGGTGAGGTGAAAAGGCGGAGAGGGGGTGGGTTTGATACTAAGGTTAGCAAATGCGACTATCATTGAGCCATGGCACGACTTGGTCCCCACTCCATTGACAGGGTGGGTCGTTGCCAAGCTGGCGAAGGGACGGCTGGAAGACATCCAGAGGCGAGTTTTCGTCAACAAGGGTATCTGAGCGGAGGTTGAGATCGTCTGGGGGCGCGTCTTCGCGGGGGGGGATTCTAGAAGGAATGAATGGCAGTGCAGAGGCCCGGCGTCTCGATAACCCCCGCGAGCAGGACGGGATGCCGGCTTTACTACGACGGTGTCATCAAACGGTAAATGGCTGGCTTCCCTTCGTCGTCTTCGTAAACTAGCGTACTTCGTTGTGTATTAGTGTAGCCCTTTCCATCGCCGGCTTGCGCTACCACATCGTAGGGGAGTCAAAAGTCCGGTGTGGTGCAGATGCTAGCACTCGCACTCCAGAGTCGGAGATTGCCGTCTGGAGATCCTGGAGCCACTTGCTTACGGCGCCAAGGGCCTGCCTACCCCCCCTGAAGGGGCAGGGCCGACACGTGTATTGGTGCTCTGTGACATTGCCCAGCCGCCCACATTTGCAGATCACAACATTGCCAGCGCCAAGTCAAAGTTTAAAGCGGAGCAGGAAAGCAGGGTAATGTGCGACGGGCTTCGGGAATGATACTTCGAAGATGTGTTGCGTTGCGCTTCTGTTGCGCCCGAATATGAAGACACCGGCGGGGTTGGCGATAACGCGAACGCCGTGCTGCCATTCAAGGCCCGGACCTAAACAACGGTGTTGCCAAAGATCAGTGGTAAGTTGCGCCATGGCACGATTGGTGGAAGAGAAAGTTTAACGTCGTTTACTTCGCCGTGCATCTCAACGATTTGCCTCCTGAGCATGTCATCCCGTTTGGGCGACACAGCGGCTGTATAGGGAAATGATGGGCAGAATCCCCTTGTCTCTCAGCTCAATAACATTCGAAGTGGGTGTTGCCCCAGCTAAAGAGCGTCAGTATTTGATCTAATTCACCGAGACATGTCAGATCATTGTTATCACGTATAGAGTTTAAGCATACAGGGAGAGTCAGTCCTAGGCGCTTAACACTAAACAAAAATTTCAGGCTTTTTAGTGTGCCTCGTAGATGGGGGTGCCCTGTAGGGCCAAAGAAGGTAACAGTCTGGCTAGGCTATACTTCGTACTTCGTACTTCATAGATCGGGTTTACTTCGTGCTTGAAAGACATGAACAAGATGGGAATCGAGACATGCATCCAAGCGAGAGCCGAGCCGATGCATGCCCATGTGCTGGCCTGCCTCGTACACTTTATTGTCCTCTAATTTCCCCGAGAAGACTGAAGGTGAACACGCCGAATGAGGAGATTGGACTGGCGTCTCGAGCCGGGCAATGATCAATGCAGTCTCTCACCGAGTTTGGTAGGGCAAGAAGACATCTGGCGTCGATCACCGGTTTCAGGCCCAGGTCCAAAGCTAGTCCTGACCCAGACTTGAATCCGTTGTTGAGGCGGAGCAGTGCATCTCTCTCATGCCCGCTCTCCACCATCGAAAATACCAGATTTTGGATATCCTGAGTCGTAGTTGCATGGCTTGCTGTAGCTGGGCGGCAAGGACCTTGACTCGCAGAGGACTCCATCCGCAACTACAAAGTACTTCGTACAAAGTGTACACTCGGCACTAGTCCGCGAAGTAATCTAGTGTACTTCCCAGCGTTATAGTAGTGGAAATGTAGAGAGGGAGTTACGTAGTGTACACCGTACTTTCGTACTCTGTTCCACGAGTAGTGTACTTTGTAGTGTGCGAAGCACGAAGTGGAGTCTCTTGGTACCGATACAAGTGCTCCCACTAACCTCACCCCCTCCGTCTAGATAGAGTTGAAGAAGGTGCGTCCCATTCCGTGGCGTGGCTCAAGAATCCACGTGGCAAGTCTCCACCCGACAGTGGAGACTCTGGTAACCCGGAACAATTGGACAGACATTTGAAGAGGCCCTGAAGCAAACACAGCGGTTCTGTGGAAAGCATTATCCCCGTCTTAGAGGACGAAGTATAGAAGGAGAACCCGACAACTACCCCCATATTTCGTACTGAGTATTGCAGAAACTGCTTCACGCCCACGAATTGAAACTATGGATCTCTCAAGACGGAGGAACAGCCTGATTACTTGGACAATTTTTTTAGGTGCTTTTTCACCATTAGCATGGGAGTGTATAATTGATCCTTTGTCACCACTTCAGCCCTCGACAACCCGCTGTATTGGTGCCTCCAACCTGCTTCTCCTCAACTGCCTGCACTCAGAACTAGCGGAATTAATTGTCCCCCTTCTGCCATCTGGGCCTGCCCAGGATGAAACACGGTAGGGAAGTGTTCGTGTAGATTTGGTAACACTCAGACAAGAACCGCGGAACGTATTCAAATCCAAACTGATGGGTCAATTGTTAGGACATGAATGCCCACATACTAAGTAGTTTTTTCACATCCCTATTTTCATCGCGATGTGCTAGAGCATGCCTGAGTTCCAGCCTTCTCATGTACGAAGTATTACTTTGAAGGAAGCGTCTGGTTTGTTTCAATAGTCTATCTTGTTAGTTTGTGCGGCGCCGGTGCTAGTTTCCAAAAGACTCTACACTCCACTAGTTCGTAGTGTACACTACATTTGATATCTTACACTAACCATCTCGCGACTCATACACTGGTAGATCTGTTTGGCTGGCGGAGTTAGTTTAGTTTTGGTCGGCCTCTCCACAGACGAATGCACACTACTGGAGTTGTTGGCAGCTTTATTGCTAACTCTCAAACTCGGACGATAGGACCCATCATGTGGAGTACGAAGTCAGAGACTGGGACGATCATTGCTCACCGCGACCTTCGTGAAAAAAAAAAAAAAAAAAAAAAAAAAAAAGAAGAAAAAAAATCCAGAAAGAGCGAATGCCAGAAATACTTCGCAGTCTCCACAGGCTATAAAGACCAAGATGCTGAAGATGAAGATTACGAAGTACGAAGTAAGATGATATTTCGTTGAGAGGTACTTCGTATCTTGTCTCCGGCTTATATCCGCTGGAGAGAGCGAATTGGTCAACACGCTTGGGTCCATGTCCAATCTGGAATGAATTGATCTCAGCTGTGCGAAGCACTATTCAGGATTTATGTACAAAGTAGTGCACCCGTGCGCAGCTGATATCGAACCACAAATTATCAATGCTGGTGTTTTTCATGCGAAGTTGGTGGCTAGCCTACGCTACACCAATACTTCAATCAATTGTTGTAAAGTGCACGCTAGAACACTGAGCAAGTCATAGCGCATCCTAGCCCGGTGGCCAGGCCATATTAATGCGGCTGTCCACTGAAACAACGCTCGACACACTGAAGGCAAACTAAACTTACGTACACTAGTGTTTGTGGCCACTGATGGCTGGGGTCTTTATCAATGGGTCCAGACCTCCACCCTAATTGCCACGTGGGAACCGACAAGCTCAACGCAACAAGCCGAGGCATCGACAATCAATTGATTTGAGTAGTATACACTACATACACTACTTCGCAAGTGCGAAGTCATGGTTGGGTTGATTATTGTCAGCTTCTGTTTACGAAGTAGCGCAGAGAACCGTGCTGTGTCCTACCATTATCGCCAATAGTGTACATATACTTCGTATACTTCGGATGGTGTGAATGGGCGAAGGTCTGTCCCAACACTGGGATTAAATCCTTGTGAGTTAGGATCCCTTGTCTTCCTGCCACATGGCTGGGAGGCTCTTTTCCCCACCTTCCTTCTGTGTGGATTATGTACACTACATCAACACTAGCGACACTGATGATCGAAAGCCCACAGTAGTGACGAGATGCTACATTTGGTAAAAAAGATCAATCGGTGGGCAAGACTGAAAGTTGATACTTTGTTTTCGGTTGCATAAGCGTTCGCTTGATCCCTCGGTGCGATCGAGCCAATTACAAACTGCTCGAGGATTTCGTATTGTGACTGAATCAATCCCTCAGTCATACGCTTCATTTCCCCGGGGTTCAATTACCATGCCAATTCACTGTGACGTTTTGATAAGACATCAATCAATTTGATGCCTTATCGAGCAAACTCTGAGATGCGATCAAAGCCATCACGCTACACTAGACATATTGTGGCTTGAGACGCACACATGCGCCCGCATGAATTTATCCAGTTATATCATCTTTGATTAGCCTTAACCCCAGGTTTCTGACCCTGCACGGTCTTGGTCTGAACAAGAATGATGATGACAAGCGCCACAAATCGGCGATTCACACACACTATCATAATCTTACATATTTCGTACATAGCCGCACTACTTCGTACATGTCTGGAATGTAAGTGGTTAGTCCAGCGTGTGGTTGGTGGTTGGTGGTTGGTGGTTGGTGGTGTGGTTACTGGGAGGGATCAATGAGTGCAATTTACTTCGTGCTTCGTACGGGCGTCGTCCACTTGGATGTCCACGTGGCAAACATGTGGTATACCCTCTTTTTCTGGGTGGGAATATTTTGGCTCTGGAAATTCTAGAAGAGGCACGGATGGGGCACGGAAGATTCCTGCTCAGATTGAGATTTGCACTGCAAATTTCCCAAATGCAACGATTGTGATGAAGACTTCGGGAAGCAACGCAAACAAATGACCCCCCACATAATCGACGCTTGATGGATAGGGTTGGACTGTTGAAATCTATTAAAATTGAAATTTCTTCTTTGAGGGTGAATGACTCGGAGTGTTTGGTTTCCTCAAGTCTCGACCGAAAACGTTGGTGCTGTTGGCCTCACTTCACTGCCAACGTTAATCAACATTCCAGTCGGGGAATATAGTGTAAAGAAGGCCAAAATAATGGCATGGGAGGTCGATACACAGGAATGATTCCGCAGTGACAGTTTGACAGTTTGGCGAAGGGGCGGAATACTGGCTC
Organism: Scedosporium aurantiacum; assembly: GCA_000812075.1. Lineage (NCBI taxonomy): Eukaryota > Fungi > Ascomycota > Sordariomycetes > Microascales > Microascaceae > Scedosporium > Scedosporium aurantiacum. The sequence continues at coordinate 8,339 of JUDQ01000652.1, forward strand.
CCTTCAACTCCTTCCATATCTCTCGTGATTGTACGAAGTACTACTCGGTCGCAGGAGAGAGAGAGATACTTGGCCATCAAAAAATGGATCCTCGAACAATGAAGAGGCTGGGAAATTGAGAATTTGGAGCAATTCTTTTCCCTTCGAATCAACCTCCACAATTGCACCATTTATTACCCTAGTAGTGTACTTTGTAGCGGGTCTCCTTCAATTCCTGTCGGCAGAGTGCCGCAGTCGACCATTCGAAACACCATACTTCTTGTAGTGTACTTGTGTACAGGTACAACCTGTCGGGGAATCCGGTCGCTCAAGGATCAATTGATCAATTGGCCCACTCCGAAGTAACCCACGTGTGCTTCGGATGAGCTATTCCGGGATGATGCAGGCCCATAACAATTGCTTTGTGACTTCGTACGAAGTAGTGTATAATCTATGAAATACTTCGTACTTCGTCAGAAGTGAACTAATTCGCATGCAGAATCTAACATAAAGCAGCCAGCTTGAGGAGTTTCGATCCCGCTGCTAGTGCTCTTCAGACAACATTGAAGTCTCTGGATTGATGCGCCAGGCTGTATGCACTATTACTCGTTGTGATGGTGTTTGATGTTCTACCAAGAGTATACGTCAACATTATAGAACTCCTCGAGGCAAGACATTGTCTCGACTCAATATTTATACGGTACTCCTTATCTCTTTTGTTTGTCTTCGGAGTGTTGCTACATCTGCAATACTCCACGAATAATTACAGAATACCTTGGATGGGCTGGTCTGACTAGGCGGTGAGGAATGATGTTTCGTAAAGATGCCTGGGGAGACACTAACTGATCAAAAAAGAATGCTATGTTACGAATACTTGGTCCACTGGATGTCGCCAAATCACCAAAGGTGAGATTTGCACACTCACCATTACTACTGTAGTAATTGATATCAATGTAGAGTCGCATTGCCCATCGTATTTTGATAGAGCATAATGAGACTCTTGATCACATGGAGCTATTTGGCTCGAACCTGAAGCAACACCTAAACTAGGTGAGATATCAATCCGTCAGCCCGAGTGGGTGGATGGTAGGCACTTCACTTGTACTTCATCACTGGACGCAGGAACGGGGACACTGGTCCAGGTGAAGGCCTCGCAATAGTCTCAAATAATCAGAATAAATCGTAATACATAAGACCACATCCTTCTAGTTGATGCTGCACCATCATCCCATCGTGGCTTTCACGATTGCGACGCACTCCAGATTCCACTCCTCGACAGCCTTGCCAGTAACACCCAGTTAATCTCACTCGTGCCTAGTTCGTACTTCCCCAACCCTAGCAGAGGGTGGCACTGAAGCCTCATCCTCTCACCCCCTGTGGCCAAATATGTCTGCCGAGCTGGCTGTCGCCCTCTGGACCCATTACCATCTCGTAATATTCCACTTGACCTTTTGATTCTCCTGGACCTGTAAGAAGAGGCTCTGCGCACTGTTACATACAAATATCAACACTTGCAGCATTGGGCTGATGTGTGTGTCGATAAAACTGGAGTACTAATTCCCTCTCTCCTCAGAATGTACTTTTTTTCTTATTACTTCATACTCTTTGTCGGACTTCCCGCCCATACGAAGTAAACTGCACTCACCACCCAGGAGCAACCCAGTTGTAAGTTCCACACCACTAAGATTATATCGCCGTGAACACGACACTACACTACACTACACTACCCGTTACCCCAGATATCCCCCAGCGCGTGTGGGTCCTTCTAGAACCATTGCTAGAAAAAAATATCTCTCGGCTTCATTTTACTCGACATGCCATCCCTGGGTCCTTGCCTCCCTCACCAGGATGTCCTGACTTGGTGATTCCTTCATCCTTTGGTACTCTCTCACCGCAACTCGGATGTTGTTCTGTTCCCTTTTTTTTCGATCCTCCTACGAAGTACTCTCCCCGTCCATTCGCCTTCCGTTATCAGGGATAACCTGGAGTTTGCCCACGCGGCATGATATGCAGTTTGCCTAGGTTATGAGAGCATCGCATGATATTCGAAGGGCAAGGGCATGGGTGCTTATTTTTATGTGGGCTACAAAAGTATTCATCTAACACTGATTGAGTCGTTGACGAGCGAGAATCAAAAGCACGATCCTGCATCGGGCGGAAGTCTCCTGGCTTGGTAGCCGAGCCCCTGCTTGGATTTTTCTCCCTCCGAATGCCAAAATAATCAACTCGACTCTCCACGAGGTACGAAGTGGATATTTGTACGGCATCCCTTCAGGAGGAATGCCATCTCCTTGATGTGTGATCTTTCGTGTATAAGGCAGTTGAGGTATGAGTAAGTATGAGCTCATGGTGCTTTAGTGTATGGAGACTATGTTGGCTTGTTTTATTATTATTATTATTATTATTTTTTTTTCCTTTCTTCATAACTTCTCTTCTTCACTGAGAAACCCAACTACTTCGTATTCGCAAGACTGTTTTATGTGGACATATCGGAGTCGAGCCGTCGTTCTAGAGAGTCAGTAATGGGCTCAGTTTGATGGTATTAATTAATCATTGCGAACCACACCCACCAGCACCCAAAATACTCACGCGCCCCGGTTCGATTGCGACCCACCTTCGGCATTCTTGATCCGCTGTCTCATTAGCACGTGTGCGGGCCGGGATTCTGGACGAACTCGGGGTTTTATGCCTCTGGCAGAGGAAAAACAACAACGAAAATCGGAACCCAACTAAACTAGGAACCGCTCTCTAACACGTCTCAAAATTGGCAAGGCAAGGCGATCCCCGGAAATTAAACGAACAAGGTACGAAAGTAAGGCTACGCCGATGGAACCCTGGTTATAATAAGGCCCTCTCTCAAGACTGAATCCTTCGTGTTTACTTGCCTTCTATGAAGTAAACTACCAAGTACTTTACACTACGAAGTATAGTACGTGGAATGAAAGATCTGGCAAAGCTGCCAGATTTCGTACTTCGCACACATCGGACGTGGGGAAAGGAGCAGATGGCCAGTGCTTTCAGCCATCCTGTCGCAGGCGACTACAGAGTATCAGAGCTCTTGTTTATGAAGTATGCTGTCTTGGTGTGATGTGGACACTGGGGAATGTGGATGTCCGAATAGTGACGAACTTCTACTAGTGTGGTGTAGTACGAAGTAGGCGTCACGGGAGGGGAAATGCCAAATTCCTCCCACTGTTTCTTCTCCAGCCACTATTACGTAGTAGTCTGTCTCCATCGCATCCCTCGTTAGAAGCGCGGTTATTGAATGCCTTCCGAAAAGCTCGGATTTCACCAACCAATTTCCTCCCCGAAAAGTCGACTGCAGGCAGAAGAGAACGCACGCCCCTCGTCGATACCCCCTATTTCCCATTCGAAAGGGAAACAGTGGCGGCGTGCATGGGGGAGGGGTGGAAGGGGGGAAGGGGGGAAGAG
>JUDQ01000653.1:0-11745 GCA_000812075.1 Scedosporium aurantiacum
CCCCCCCCCAAACACTTTTCTTCCTCCTCTTCTCTCTTTCTTTTTTTTTCCCCCTTTTTTAATGATGGGCTGGCCTCGGGACATGGCCTAAGTGAGATACGTCGACCCGAACGAGAATTCTCTTGGAGCAGAGAGGAGCCACGATATAGATACGACGCTGGGAAGGAAGAACAGTCGATCACTTGGACAAGCGGCAAGAATAGGAAAGCATACGCAGCGGCCGCAAAGAGGAAAACGGGAGATGCTCCCCCCCATGTCTAGCGCGGGGACAGCTGGTTGACACGAAAGAGAATCACGGGGATTCGAGACGAAAACATCAGAGAATATTACTATAATGTTGCATTCTAACACGCGAACTTTGGATTCTGCAGGCGGGAAAAGAGGAAAGGGACGTTTTGCCTTTGAGCCATTAGAATTTTTTTCTTTCCATTTTTTTTCTATCATCGAGATTTCCGAGCTCTTTCTTTTTTTTTTTTCACAAACTAATGCGTTGTAACCTTCTTCATCCGATTTCTTTTCAGGCACAAACTCTCGTCGCCCTATCATAGATGCCTAATCTCGAGGGATTTTCTCCTAGCCCTTGCTCTATTACCTTTTTGGAAAACAATATTCCCAAGAGCCTGCTCAAAACGGGGAAGTGATTCTACTGGTCCAAGAATGGAACGAAAAACCAAAAAGGGATTAATATTCCCCCCCCCCCCCCTCTCTCTCTCTCTCTCATCGGCTAGCCGCTGGGAACACAACGCGAGGAAGAACACGTGTGATGCGGAGGAAGGGTGTTTAGTGACGCCGATTGCTGAGCTGGTTCCAGTGGGATGTTGCGGATGGGGCTGCAAGGTTGGCTGCAAGCTGCAAGGGACGAGGGGTAGTGTAGGGCCAGATATGTGGCATGCCAGGGGAAAACGAGGAGGAATGGACGAAATTCTTTTCTCGTTTGGTATTGGAGTGATGCTATTTTCTGAGGGATTTTAAGATCTGGAGTCTTTTTTTCTTCTTCTTCTTCTTCTCAATGGCAGGGATTCTGAAAAGGGTCTGAGTCGGGGGAATATGAATTGAGGTTTTGGTGTAAGTCGGAAGAGTATCTGGGCAGTTCGCTAGAAAGTGGAGCCTGATTTGGAGGGAAGAGCCTGATGAGGGCTACGTGGACTAACCCCTGGCAGTTTTTTTTTGATTGTTTGTACGTGTGTGAAGTCTTTTTCCCTTTCTTTCGATAATCGACCGAAACTCTTCGGAGATGAGCGGGTGTTTGCTTGCCTTTGCGAGAAGAGCACGGGGACTGTATCGGAATGTCTTGCCCTTTGAGGGGAACTTTCGGGGGCCTTATTTGGTACGTACGGGGAAGAACATCTGAGGGGAAACGTTGGTCACAAATACACAACATTGAACATGGAAGAAGGGCTTGGGGGATCGCTATGCTCATTAGCTACTCCACCGGTTCGTTGGGAATGGAAGACGGATGGTATGGTAAAAGTAATTAAGCATGGGATTGGGGAAAAGAGAGACAATCCGCGACTTGGGGGAGCAAATAGATTGTTTCCGGAGTGTTTTGGAGATGAACACTTGAAGCATTGGTCTACACGTAAGATCAAAAAGAAGTTAGCCGTAGGGGACTGGTTCTCGTGATGAACCTCCGAAGCGTCTTGATGGAGCTGGTCTCCTGGCTCTGACAATGGTGGAGTTTAGACGAGAGACACGCAGGAGACGGACAGTATCAGGATTCGACTCGATATGTGCGAAGTACGAAGTAAGTAGTGTAGCTGCGGGCTACAGGAGACGCTTGTGGGAATCATGGAGAGGAAAGAAGAGGGAAAAAAAATTGAAGACAGCGACAGCGCAAGGACCAAGAAAACGGAAGACAGCTAATATTGCATGCACGCACTTTAGTAGAACAACGTCCGATCCCGACGGATGCCCGCCTCATTCTCATTCAAAGCTGCCGTTACTATTCGTGGCCCCGGGCTGTGGGTTACAGTGAGCACTTTGCTTTTTTTTCTTGGATCAAAGTAACTTCAGCTCTTCGAACAGGGTTCAGGGGACTGAGAAGGATTGGGGGACCTTCGAGATGGGATGACAGAAACATTGGCAGAACAGAAGAGAACATGGAGAGTGACATCCCAAGCCTGGATGATCGGTGATCCCCACAGCAGCAGGGAACAGGGAAGCGGAGGCGGGGAGAAGGTAGAGAAGAAGCATCAACCCTTGAGGTGGCTTGCCCGAGGTTCACCGGTGGGTAGCCGAGCGAGGTTTTTCGTGGATATGGGGGAAATGGCGACAGCCTCGAAGAGAACCCGAGCACATGAACAACGCAGGTGGGAAAAAAAATCTAAAGGATGCGACGACAGACGACGAAGTACAAAGTGAAAGAGAGACAGAATAAAAAAAAAACAAAAGCAATCTTGTTTTTCATCGAACAACAACGACCAGAGTGAAGATGCCGGTCGGTGGCAGGTGCATCAACAGGGGTCTCAATCCAATGGCCATGATCCCTGTTGAACCCTCATTTTTTTCCCTTTTTTTTTTTTTTTTTTTTTTTTTTTTTTTTCTTCTGTTTGCCGGGCCCGGCAAAGATTTGAGAAGAAAAGAGAAGAGGGAAAAAAAAAGGAAAAAAGAAAGAAAAAGAAAAGAAAAGACCAGGGGTTCAAGTTTGGTTCCCCCCCTTGTCGGGTGACCTGGCTATTAAATGGCCACATCAATCTGGACGTTGATGCAAGGGTCTTCGGAGGGCGTTTGCGTTGTGCGTTGAGCGTTGGGAGGGCTCAAGTTGGGAAGCGGTGGGCGAGGGAAGAGGCGGGATCAAATGCAAGGAACGTAAAGACGCAGAGCATGGCAGCCGAATCACATGGATTCTGTGGAACGAGTCTCTGATTAAATGCGGCGATCAATTGATCAATGGCATCAAATTACATGGAATTTCATCGGTATTCCTGAGTCAGGAACGGAGATCAAAACCCAGTGTCTGTGAGGTTGCAGAACCCTCAGCTCTTAGGAGCATGCATTAATGTGATTCTGCCCATCTTGCTCTTGCTTGCATCCAGCTGAAGAACACCAGTTCTGGGAAAATGTGATGGACATCCGCTGCAGCCAGCGGGCATAATATGCGCTTTCCAGCTCCAGAATGTGCTGTAATTAGTTCGAATTTGATCGTGAGTGTGAGTGAAGCCTGCTCCCTCGTAGCTTGAGCTTTGCCTAACATGTGAGGAACATCAACGAAGTATTAGTGTACAGAGGTACAGAGGTACAGGGGACCAAACCACTCCTCCACCCCTCCCAGAGCTGTGAGGGCATGGGGAGTCTGGCGGGCCCATCCAAGTGAGTACTGCAAGGGCAAAGTACAGCAAGGCCAAAGTACTGTACCTACTCGTCGCGTCTGTCCGAAGTACTCATGTACTCTGCTTTGCGTGGACACCAGCCTGCAGGGACCTAAATGTCTACTTCCCCTTCGTACATGAACTTCGAGAAAGACGGCGGTGATAAACCGCCATTTCGTCGGCTCAAGCTATCCCAAAACCATTCAACTAACCAGCCTTCCGCCCCTCCCGATAGATCGGTAAAGCCGTCTGGGGCCGGGGATTGGCGGGCCGGACTAGCACCCTTAATATGGAGCTTTATCAACTCAATTTACAGAGCCCCAGCTTCATAGCACACCGTCTATGCCGTTGCCATGCCCGGGACCATTCAGGTGAGATATCAATTAATGGCGGGACGATTGTTATATTATTTCCCATGCAGCGCAATGCAACGAGCTCCGGGCGTGGCAACACATCAGAACAGAGCCGCGTGCGTTTGGCGGGCTACTTCTTGTGCCTTGTCGCGTGTTTGTTTGCCAGCCTGGTTACCGACTCACTTGCATTGATGGTGTACTTCGTACACCGTGGAGAGGAGATCGGTCAGCTTCTGGGGCTCGCCTTTCGCCCGCGTGAGTGGCCCTTTGGACATGAGTCACTTTGTAATAGTGTACTTCGTACACTACGAAGGCATGGGAGTTAGTGTAGATCGTGCAAACGAACAGGGATCTAAAGTGAGAGATCCCCACTTGCTTCCCCAGCCCTCTCTTGTCCCCCATCCACTGAACTTCAATTTGTCGTGATGGGTGAGCATCCATACATGGCTAGTCAGATCCAACATGGACATCCATGCCGGAACCGGAACGGTGAGCTCATCCTTCACAAGGTATACTTGTAAAAAGGAAAAAGTCGGACAAACGCCCAGTCTGGGGAGTTTGTGGCTTGCAGTGTCTATCAGGGGTAATCGACGACGACAGCTCAGATCGGGTGCTGTGGCAGTCTCTTACGAAGTGTCAAAAGAACGGAGTACGACTAGTATTCTTTTCAGGGACCATGCTTGGTTTTTTTTTCTTTCGTGCCATCATTCCGCCCGCTCCATGTCAGCACCCATGTTCGGTGTTTGTCCACCGCAGCAGGTACTACTCGCCTGATGGGGCTGCATTCCATCAAACTGATTTTTTTTCTCTTTCTTTTTTTCTTTTCCTTTCTTTCCTTGGCCTTTCTCTTCATGTCTCTCTCTCTTCTCCTAACTATCATCACTCCGAAACATGTACTATTGGTATCATCTTGTCTTCCTTGGAAACAACGCAATGGCGAGATGCACCTGATTCTTGTCGATTGCCCTACGATTGCTCTATGAAGTGGCCCCAGATGCGAGCGTTTACATCGGACACGTTCGCAATTCGTTTAATTATGCGTCTTCTATCTTGGTCTTGAGTAGAATTCCCTACCTCGGTACACACAGACAAATTCTTGCAAAATCGCTCAGAGCGTCGAACACGGATCAATTGGCAAAATTACCGCTTTCCTCCAGCAGTATGCGAGATCATCCGTTCTGCATAACGGTGTAAACACGACTAGTCAGCTTGCCTGGGCCATATCTAATTTTCCCCCTTTGTCCTTGGAACTATTCACCGCGGACACAGTGGGGGCTAGCACTCGATGATGCCACATGATGGACCGAATTGGAGGCGGAATCCATGATAACCAGCAATGAATGAATTGAGTGAGTCCCACCGCTTGGTTTTACTCTAGAATATTCATCACATGAGTCCCTGGAACCAGGGATCACAGACCCCTAAGCTATCGATGCTCGTCAATCTGCGGACAACGACTGGGTCAGACTGGAGACATTGATCGTTCCAGATGGTTCCCCGCTCCCCGCCAAATATCGATAAGTTTTGCCTCGGAAGGGGGCATAGATGGTGTAGATTGATGAAATTTTTTTATTCTCCGGCGCTGACTCCTCTGTACATTTCGAGTGCGTGCAGGATTAGGTCTTCTCCGCATTCCCTCCTGTTTGAACCAGGTATATTTCCGCATTAGGGAAATGGTACGAGAGAAGGATTCAAGTCAGCAGCCGAGGAAATTTTGGCAGAGTAAAAATATTAATGCGTGCCTTCTGGAAATGAGCCTTCACCCTTTGTCGAGTATACTTCGTACGTCAACGTATTCGATCAATGTTGAAAACGTTTCTGAAGCGCATGCAAGTTGAGCCTAGAGTGACTGCTGCAGGACTGACTGTTCATTGAAGTTGCTTTTTCCGTTGGTTCTCTGCTGAAGGAAACAAGCAAACACTTTACTTACAGTCCCCGAAGTACTAAGGTACACACCATGGAGAGTACAAGACGGTACAACCGAAGTAGAGGTGAGGAAGCGGGGACGCACCAACGGAACTCACAGACCGAAAGTCCCACGAAAGTCTACTTGTAGTCACTTGTACTCAATGTGCCGAGCTTGTGTTGCATTGGGAACTGGGATGCCAGGAGACCAAAAATGTGTCTATGTTTGTGTGGTGCAAAAAGCAAGACGGGACCCAGCTAACATCAGAACTCTTCTGCACTAAATGCTGGAAGGTTCAAGTTCAAGTCTAGTGGGAGTTGAGGGCTAAAAAGTAAAGGGGAAAAGCGGGAAAAGGAAGACAGGAAGACAGGAAAAAAAGAACAAAAAAACCGGAAACGATATATATACACACATTACGCTGGAAAAGAAGCACGAGCAACAAGTAATTACGGGCCGCCCGAGTAGATGGAGCTTTGAGCACAGTCTTTCGGAGAGGCAATATATGAAATTCGATCCCCCCAATTAATCAACCCATCTTCTACCAATCCTTAAAAAGGTTGGATGTCGATATTACTCGACTTCTCCCACGAAGTACACTCGCTTGGCCTTGCTGCTCTAGTAGCAACATTAGCAACATTAGCAACATTCTACCCTCAATTCTCATTAGTTGGACCCTTTCCCCGACTTGCTGGGCCTATTTTCTGCAAGTAATTAAATCACAGGTTCCAAACTGCGGAGGCAAAAAACGGGACAAACGACAGAAGTGTCGACACGTCGACGTCCCCTTGCTCCAATTCAACCCAACGCCCACCAGCGAAGCTCGAATTGGACCACATCAGACCAAACGGAGACGACAACACGACTGGTCCATCTCTCCCGGCCTGTCTCGCGTTGTTCTTTATTCTCTCAAATTTCTCATTGTCCCTTTATTTTTCTGCCCCTCTTATTTCTTCAGAGGCCTGCCTCTTCCCTTTGAGTGTTTTTCTTCTTCTCTTGGTCCAAGACCTAGAGTCGTACCAATATTGGCCTTGTTTATCTGTCTCGCTATTCCTCATCCATCTTCTTCATTCGGCCTCGTCCGCTTCCCCGTCTCTCCCCGTCTTATTACTTTTAGACATTCCCGTTCTTAAAGTCCAATATTCTCGGGTCTCTCTGCACTTTCTCTGAGTCCATTCACCATTTACCCCAGACACACTCCGGTGGGAATGGCTCAGTAGCTCAGCTCCATCAACACTCCGTCGTCTAAGCTTGGCCTCGTTGCCCGATCATATATCCAAGCATTGTGTGGTCGATATTAGCCTGCCTTCCGTCAGAGCTCGAGCTAGACAGACTCGCCTTTCAAACCATCTCATATTCTGTGAGTATACGTTCTTTTATTTTATTTTTATTTTTATTTTTTCCCCTCCCTTCTTATTTCATCCTGCTCCTCGCTACTGCCTTGTTCACATTCTTCCCTTTATTGTTGGTCGATCCTTCCCTTCCGCCTTTTGGCTTGACGGTCGATTTTCCCCCACTTACACATGATTTGAGTTGGGTGTTGTGTTATTCGCTCCTTCCCAACCGCGCCCAACACCCAAACAAACCTCTTCTCACGTCGTGCCTTTTGTTTTGATATTTTCTCACTTGTGCCTTCCCAACCCAATTAATGGCGACTTCGAGCCTTTATTGCCTCTCGTTAAATGGTTAAATGTGCCTTGCTCTCGAATACTGCAAGGTAGAATTCTGTTCTCTTCTAATGTTCATCACTCGAACCAGCAATCCCTGTTACCGCCATTTCCAACTCTCAGGTCAGGATAATAATACCCTGTCTGCCCAAGTGTCAAGGGTCCAGCTTCACCGTTACATCGAGGAAAACCCACACCAAGCTGGGCGTAGCAGCCAGACCAAAGCTCACCGACCAGACCGAGTGCCAATCGCCCCCAACCGCCGAAGATCGAGGACGGCTTCCGAGTCTCATCGCGCTGCTCAGCCGGCACCCGGCCTTGAAAGGGACAAATTATCAGCCCGACACCCCCATCCACACTTGCCATGTCTGCCCCCAAATTTTCAAGTCTCCGCTCATCAAAACGCCGGACATCGTCTTTGATCCCATTCAGAGACGATACCAGCCTCGTTGCGTTTAGATATGAACAAACAGTTCAGGCAGAGCCTCCCATTCCGATACCCGCCCCGCGATACCCTCCTTCGCGGTCGGCCTCCACTTCGACGCGTACTATCTCGTCTAATCCTCCAACTCCTTTTCTAATAGGCGGTCATTCACCTCCCATCCCCCCCGCCGAAGAGCATCCGGCTTTAAGAAGCGATTTTTCCTCGACCAAGAGCGGCGACGAGTGCAAGAGGGATTCTGGCTCAAGCATCGCGTCTTCGGCCACAACCATCTACGAGGAGGAGATTGACACTCCGGTCTTGTATCAAAAGGAGGGATTGGAATCTGCTCACCAGTCTTCTGTGCTACCGGCCGTTGTGGAACAGCCCGATCTCGTTGAGTCGCCCGTGGTGCTCGGCGATGATTCTGCCAGGACCATTGAACAGATCCTCGCAGAGGCCCAGCGCTTTTCGTGCGACGTCAACAGTCCCAACAATAAAAGCACGCAACCGCAGCCTCTTCACCCCGGTGCAGCTCCGCCTCCCCTTTCCTCGCGAATTATTCTGCCTCTGGACCCCTTGCAGAATTCCCTCGATTCCAGCAAGTCAACTAACCCAACGACGGGACCACAACGGAGGCTTGTCAGAAGTTTTAGTTTCCGCGTCGGTGCATCGAATCGTTTGAAAAAGAAGAGCATAATCGAGATGCCGAGGGCCAGCGAGAGCAGCAACGATATCAATACGATAACTACACCTACAAGTCCCATCTCGGCCATGTTTTCCTTATCAAAACGGCCCCCAAGTAGGCGGAATGCAAGCAGCGACAGTGTTGTTAGTGGCATTGGGCAAAAAGGGCCAAATTTCGGACAATCCTCACTAGATTCGGCAGCTAATAATAATCACGACGATGCCCAAGCGTCACACGGACCACCACCACCATCCCCGAAACGCCCCGCCACCAATCACAGCTCACGTTCTCCCGACACCAACTTCGCACCCATTTCCGTCTCCATTCCAACCGACAGCCTCCTCGATGATGATTTCATGACCAATGTCACCTTTTCGAAAAGGGGCAGCATAATGTTTGGCGGAAAACGCTCCATTTCTGGCGAAAATATGCCAGAGAACTCGACTGCACCAGAAACCGACAGCGATGCTCCCCATCCCACAACGAGTCCATCAGCAGAAAACAAGACGAACGACGCGACCACACCGACCAAGATGGACGCCGCTGCCGCAAACAAGTCAGCAGAAATGCCTCAACAGGCCATGCCACGCATTCGCGTTCTCCCTGCAGATGTAGAGCGGGAGTCTGTAAAGGTGAGATCGCTCTATGAAGCTGGGGATGCCTTCAACTGGGAGCTAGGTGCCCCTCCGTCCTCGACGGGAGAGCGCCTTGCACCCACCCCTGAAGACCCTATCGAGAAGGAGGTGTATGACACGTACGGTTTCCTTGGTTTTCCCGGAATTTCAAATGGCGGTGTGTGACAGAAGGCTAACATGTGGATTTTTTTTTCTTCTACTATGAACAGCAGCCGCAGCAGCGTGGCCGAAGCAGGACCGTCAACTCAATCCCAAATTCATCGTACTTCAACATCCGCCGACTCTTCAGCCCGTCCGCACGACTTAGTCAGGCGCGAGTATGAGCTTGCCGGCGGTGCTGAAGACTGGCAGGACGTCGACGGCGCCGATGTCGACCGATACGGCTTCATTCGATCTCATCGTCTGAACACACCGACCGACAGTTCCTCCCGGCGCGGACGAACAACTTCTAGGAGGAGAAATGTCTTGACGAAGCGGGACCCTTCCGAGCTCAATAGCGCCCGCGTGCCCAATAGAAAGGTTTCCGCGAGATCTCTGCACACGCAAACCTCTGAATTCTCGGTGGCCTCGAGGCGCTCGTCGATATCCACCTTTAGGCAGGCGGCAAATCTGCTACCTCACAATAGAGACCGCCGGTGGGCTGACGAGGCCGGCGAGATGCTTACGCACACTCCAGGAATCACTCACATTACCGAAGATGAGAGCGCAGAACGGCTCTCTGAAGCACTGAAGCAGAAGGAATGGGAGAGGGCGGAGAAGTGGCGAAAGATGGCCAAGGTGGTGAAGAAAGGAAAAGATGGCGAGGGCATGGAGTTTGAATTCGATACCAAGAATCCCAAACTGATTGACCGCACGTGGAAAGGTATACCCGATCGGTGGCGGGGCGCCGCGTGGTACTCGTTCCTCGCGACGAGCGCCAGGGCGGACAAGGATGCGCCGACCGAAGAACATCTTCTTGCCGAGTTCCACCGACTCCAGAACGAGTCTTGCGAGTATGACGGCCAGATCGACCTGGACGTTCCCCGGACCATTAGCCAGCACATTATGTTTCGACGCCGATACCGTGGTGGCCAGCGGTTGCTCTTCAGGGTCCTCCACGCTGTAGCGCTCTACTTTAGCGAGATTGGTTATGTCCAGGGCATGGCCTCGCTGGCGGCGACGCTGCTCTGTTACTTTGACGAAGAGAAGGCATTTGTCATGATGGTTCGCATGTGGCAGCTGCGTGGACTGGAGGAGCTGTACCGTCCTCCTGGCTTCGAGGGTCTACTAGCTTGTCTCAAGGATTTTGAGACCCGCTGGCTGGCCGGAAAGGACGTTGCCAAGAAGCTGGTAAGTTGAAGAAGAAGAAGAAGAAACATTCTCAAGGCACGACATAGCTAACAGTTTCCCTAGAACGATTTAGGTATTGACACTACGGCATTTGGGACTCGCTGGTACCTCACGCTTTTCAACCTATCGATCCCATTTCCTGCGCAGCTCAGAGTTTGGGATGTTTTTCTGTTGCTGGGTGGCCCGTCTACTAAAGGGTTGTCGTCCTCGGCAGCGGGTCCATCCAAGTCGGACGATGGGCAGCTGGATGTTTTGCATGCCTCTGCTGCTGCCCTTATGGATGCTCTGAGCGAGATTATCCTCGACTCAGACTTTGACAACACTATGAAAGTCCTCACGTCATGGATTCCTGTTAAGGATGAGGACCTCCTAATGAAGGTGACGAGAGCCGAGCTGAAGTATAATGGTAGGAAAAAGGGCTAAATGCTCTTCTTCTCCGAAACTGCAGCGGGAGGAAGCCTTGACAGTGCGATATGGTCTCCTTTGTCGTTTGTTTCCCGTCTTTTTTTTTTTTTTTTTTTTTTTTTTCTTTCTTTTTTTCCCCTTTATTAGCGTTGCTGTTGAGAGAGTTTACCTGCGGTTGCGAGCGATTCTGGTCCCATTGCGGCCATTCTTGATACCCATCATACCCAGTCGAGTACTTTTTCAATCTCATATGTCATAGTTTTCTACTCTTTGTAACCACTAAACACTGCCATACGGCTACTTTATTTTTCCTTTGTCTTCACTTTTTCAACGGTCCCTTTTGTCCTTGAAGGACGGATCGCAAAGCAGGACATGTGTCACGATCCTTGGAAAGGATGGCCTGTGGCTAAGCAAAATATCATAAAATGGAAAGGATAACATGGTGAAGGATATACGTTATTATGAGAGGTACATGTACTAGGAAAGGAAAAGAAGGAAGGACAGGATTACTGAGGGGTTTGGAGGTCTAAGTTAGGTGCTTGGAAAGGGTGGAGGGGAGTTGTATAACTTATGTACAGAAGGGTTGGTTGTTCCACTCCTTTAATACCCAACTTTTCCTGTGCTGTATTGTTTCTTGTGATCCTATTTGAAAGCGTGCCAAGTCTGTCTTTGGTATCATAAGAGTTTACTTTTGGCGTCTGCCTCTGTAACGTTGAGGTACTCATAGAGGGGATCTTGGAGGGAAACGAAAAGGATTGAAGGATCAGAAACTAACGACAGTCTCAGCTCTCGTCTGCCATGATCTGAGGAACCACATTGGAATCGTTTCCAGGCTTCGTTCGGGTCTTCGAATGGCCCCAAAACTCTTGTGGCTCAGCACCCCAGGCGTGCCAAAGGCAAAAATAAAAAAGACATACAACACCAGGGATTCGCTGGTCGTCACCGACCCAACTACTAGTCTGGCGCTTCGCAGCTTGTGTACAGGGGAGCGGACGGGACCCTCAATTGTCTGCGAGCTATGGTCGTATGTACTAGG
>JUDQ01000654.1:0-11688 GCA_000812075.1 Scedosporium aurantiacum
GGTCTAAGGGGGGTTTTCCTTTTTATATTTAAAAGGGTAAACTTCTATTTAAAAAAAAAAAATTATAGTAATTAAATTATAATTAAGTAATAATTAAGTTATAAATATAAAGTATTAAAGAAATACTTTAAGTATCTTAACTATAATTAAGCTATATATAAAGTATTAAAGAAATACTTTAAGTATCTTAACTATAATTAAGCTATAATTAAAGTATAATTAATATTTAATTATAAGATTCCTATTTAAGCTATAATTAAATTATAATTATAGAAACTATTTATAAT
Organism: Scedosporium aurantiacum; assembly: GCA_000812075.1. Lineage (NCBI taxonomy): Eukaryota > Fungi > Ascomycota > Sordariomycetes > Microascales > Microascaceae > Scedosporium > Scedosporium aurantiacum. Next base: position 288 of record JUDQ01000654.1, read on the forward strand.
TATTTAAAATTTCTAGTACTTATAAATTATAAAAAGAATTTAAAAAGAAAAAAAAAGGAAAAGAAAAACTTTAGTATTTATAAATTATAAAAAAAAGAGTTTATTAGAAATAAAAATAAAAATAATATAAAAAAGAAATTTAAACTTTAAAACTTAAACTATAACTATTTTAAAAGATTAAATTAATCTATTCTTTACTTTTTTAATTCTTTTATATTATTTTATATTAAATATTAATTAAATATTAAAATATTAGCTACTAATTTTAATATCTTAGATAATTTTAGCTAGTATTAGCTATTTTTTTTATAATAATAATAATATAGTAAAGATAAAAGTAATAGTAGGGTAGAAGAATGTTTTTCTAGTATAAATATTATTTTATTTTATCATCTCCCTTATATAAGAGGGAGATATCTCTTAAATAGAAGATAGACAGGTTCTTTAAGTCCTTCTATTAAGCCTTCTTTTTACTTTATATTTCTTTATACTTTTTTTATATTTAGTTTTTATTTATTCTTTTAATTCTTTTATAGTTTTTAATTTAAAAATAAATTCTTTATTTTATTTATTTATTTTTAAGGTCTCCTCTTATTTTCTAGTAATACTAGGCCACCTATTTTAGCTTAGTAAATATCTCTAAAGTATTCTAAGTAACTACTATAAAAGTAACCTAAGACCTCTCCCTATTTAGAAGTTAACTTCTTTTCCTATTATAAAGTAGCTCTATTCCTATTAATTAATAGAATTTATTATTAAATCTAATATCCTTTACTATCTTATAAGAAATTTTATAATAACCTCTTATAAAAGCCTTCTATTTAACTATTTCCTTTATTAGTAATTAAGTAGGCTATACTATTCTACTTTATCTAAAGGTTTAACTAGGATCTACTTAGAGAGCTTAAAAGCTTTATTTATAGGTTATTACTTTTACTATAGTAAATAAATCTCTTAAAGCTATTTACTAGAAATTATAAATAAAGAAAGTATAAGTATACTAGCCTATAAGTAAAGGAAGAAGATAATTTTAACCTTATAAGCTTAATAGTATATAAATATATCTATAAAAAGAAATCTTATTAATTAATTAAATTTAAAAGTATTAAAAGATAGTAAATATTTTTAAAAAATTAAAGTTAAATATTAAAAATAGCTTAAGAGACTTTAACTAAGCTTATTAAAATTTTCCTTTAAAGAAAATAGAAGCTAAGCTTATTTAGATAAAAGAGCTTATCTCCAAAGTAATTAATTAATAGGTTTTAATTAATAATATATAGAAAACTATAATTAAGATCTTTATCTAGCTCTTCCTATTTTAGATAGCTTTAGTAATAAAGTAGATATTAGTAATAAAAGCCTTTAGATATATTATAGAAGTTATCTTTATATTAGTAATTAAAAAAACTATAAAAACTAATTAAGTTTTCTCTTTTAAAAAGTCTTTAAATAATTAATTAAAGATAATAAAAGAAACTTTTATAAATAGCTTTAAATATTATAAATAATAATTATTACTACCTTTACTAATTTACTCTCTATTAATATACTAAAATAACTTCTATCTTCTTAATACTAAAAGCTTAATATCTTATTCTATATCTCTACTTATTTTAATATTAAGTCCTAATAATATTTCTAATAATATTACCCTAATAGTAAAGCTAAACCCTCCTCTTTTTACTAGTATAGGCTAGGCTATATTACTTAACCTATTTACTATTTTTATAGCTTAAGTAACTAATAATAAAGAGAAAATCCTAATATTTAATAAAACTAATATTACTTTTTTTATTAAATATTATAAAGATAATACTCTATTTACTTAAAATAATAATAAGTAAAAGTTTAGATTTCTAAAAAAAGTAATCTAAAAAGCTATTTTAATTATATAAACTACTATCTATAAAGCTATAAAAAGCTTTATATAAAAAAAAGTTAAAAAGATATTAATTTATTAGTTTAAAGATAATAACTTTAAAATCTATAAAAACTATAATTAGAAATATAATAAGCTAATCTTTAATAGTTAGCTAAATTAGTAAAAAAAAGTAACTAAATAGATATAAAACTAATAGTAGCTTACTATAAAATATAAAAAGCTATTATTAGATAATATAAAAAAATAAGATATTTTTAAAACTATAAACAACTTCTTCTATTAAAAACTTATAACTAATTATAATATATCCTATAAAAAACTTAAAGATAAAAACTTAAAATAGTTAATTAACTATATATAAGATACTCTTAAAGTTAGGCTTAGCTAAGAAAGTATATATATAAAAGATAAATATATAAGGAAACTTAAATAAAAGGTATTACTTTAATAAAGTATTTATTTTAAAGAAGATAAAAGAGCTATTAACTATAATATCTAAATTCTCTAATAACTATAAGAAGTTATTAATTAACTATCTCCTACTAAGAAGGAGCTTATAAGCTCTTAAATTAATAAGTTAACTAAAAAAATATATAAACTATAGATCTACTTTATATAAATAAAAAGTTAAGAAAAAGCTCTTTAAATAAATAAAAAAAGCTAGAGTAGGCTTATATTAAAGTATAGAGAATATAATAAAGTAGATATATATAGTATATTAAAGAAAAGAAGTAAGTTCTCTTACTATTATTATTAAAAAAAGTATATATAAGGAGATTATAAAATAGCTATATATAAAATAGATAGTATTTATAATTATAACCTACTTATAAATACTTTAACTTTAAATATAAAAGCTTTATATAAATACTATTAACTTTCTATTTTAAAAAAGTTTTTAATTAATATCTAAAATAATAATATTTTTTATAAGAAATTTATTATTATAATTTTATTAAATTAAGATATTTTAGGAAGAAAGAGCTATATAAAAACTAGAAGCTATTATATATAGCTAGAAGTTACTAATAAAATATAATAAAAAGCTTAAAACTTCTATAATAACTTAAAAAACCTAATTTGTAATAAAATAGTAATAAAGGCCTATTAAAATAACTTAAAGTATATACTAGAAAGGGATAAGAACTTTATACTTTTTAAAGCTAAATAGATAGAAAAAATAAAGAGGAAATAATTAAAAAAAGAAGAGAGAGAAGTTAATAGTTTTTTAATATCTATTAAAAAGAAAAAGGAAATAATAAAGTCTAGTAAGACTTAATTTAAAATTAAAGACTCCCTTATTAAAGAAAAATAAAAAGCTATAGATATCTATATAATAGCTAATAGCTTTAAAAGAGAGAAGATTTTAATTAATTAATTAGATTCTAATTTAAAAATAAATAAAAAAAAACTAAAGGACTTAAAACTAAGTAAACTTACTAAGAGTATAGAGGAAGTACTTTAAAAAGCTTCTAGAAGTAGAATTTTAAGACTTTTAAATAAAATAATTGTAAATAGGATCTTTAAGCTTAAAATATTTCTTATACTAACTAAAATAATATAACTATCTTTTTAGCTTATATTAAAACTAGAAAAATAAAATATTAATTTTACTAATAAGATCTAAATATAAATTCTAATTAGTAAACCTATAAAAAAGGAAAACTATTAAAAAAAAAAGCTTTTAAAAAAAGCTAATATAGCTATATTAAAAATATCTAAAGTAAAAACTAAAAATACTTAGTAAATATTTATAGATTTCTTTATAAATATAATTAAAAACTTTTTTAAAAGAAAAAAAGCTATTAATTAATAAGATCTAAATTATATAGTAAATATAATAATACTATAAGCTAAGTTTAATCTTACTAAGGTATATTTAGTATAGTACTTACTATATATAAGACTAAAAATTAATAGAGCTACTAATAATAATATTACTAATATTTTTAATATAAAAATAGAAATTAATATTATTTATACTTCTTATATAAAAAAAATAAGCTTTTTTATATTAAGACTAATATAATCCTATACCCTTTTAAAAATTAATAATTACTTCTTCTAAGAAAATACTATAAGATAACTATATAAATTAGAAAGTAAAAACTCTTTATAAAGTTCTATATCCTTATAGATAACTTTTTAACTACTTTAATAATATTTAAAATACCCTTTATAAAAGCCTTATATTTCTCTTTTAATTATAATAACCTTTTTAGCTCTATTAAAAAAGAAATTATTATTAATAAGACCTAGCTTATTATACTACTCCTAGGACTATTTAAAGTAATTAATTATTAGGAAAACTAAAAAAGGAATTCCTTACTAAAAGAGATTTTTTAGATATTATACTAGTATTTATACTATTACTTCTATTAGATCTTTTCCTATTACCTATTTTTAATAATATTCTATTAAATATTAAAAAATCTTTAAAATATAATAAATATATTATATATAAAGTACTATATAAAGTAGCTAAGTAAGTATACTAACTTTTTACTAAGTTAGAAAAGAGGAGCTTTATATATAAAAAGGCTTTTAGTTTTAAATTACTACTTAATATTAAAATAAATAAAAATAAACTAGCTATATATTAGTTAATTAACTAATACCTAATAACTAAAGTAGAAATACTTAAAGTAAAGGATCTAACATTAAATACCTAAATTTAAAAAGCTATTAATATATAGACTTTATATAAGTTAAAAGCTTTTAAAGTTTACTTTATTAATAATATATTACTTAATAAATTAACTTTTAAAATAGATTTAAACTAGAAACTAAATATACTTAAATATATAAAAAAATACTTTAAAACTATTAAATATTTAAAGTTTATTACTCTATAGTTCTCTAAACTTCTAAGAGGCTCTAAACTAATAATTTTATATTTAGAAATACTTTTTATTAAAGTAAAACCTCTAATTAGGAAAGAGGAAGCTAATCTTTTTACTAAAATTCTCTATAATAGAGAAAAAGCTTTAGTATAGGAGTTTTTAAAAATAAAATATATTAAACTAGAAATTATATTCTCTTAAAAGATTAAAGTTATCCTATATAAAGTATAGTAAATATTATTAATCTATATCTTACTAGCTATACTTAAACTAATTATCTCTATCTTAAAAGAGAAGATAGATAAAATACTATTAAAATAGAATTATAAGCTATATAAAAATAAGATCTTCTTTATTATAAAAAAAAATAGTAGATATTAGTTAATTAATAACTATTAAAAAGTAAACTAAATATTAATAAAAGATATCTTTACTTTTCCTAATATAAAGAAATTTTTAGAATAGATAATATAATATATTATATTTATATTTATTAACTTATTTTCTAATTATAATTAAGTCCTACTTATAAAAATAAGCTAAGATCTTATAGCCTTTAACTTTCTTATTAGATTATTAAAAATATATATATTATTATAAGGAGCTACTAACTTTATTAGCTAGTTTATAAAGGTAGTTACTATAATCTTCTATAACTTAATATTTTATATTATAATAGTATATCTTAATAATATTATAATAAAAAAACTAATAAATACTTATAATAATAAGGAAGTATATAAACTACTTAGTATAAAATTATATATTTTTAAATACTTATAGAATATTAATAAAATATTATTAAATTTAAAACTAGCTAATTATATAGCTTTTATAGAAAAGATAAAATAGTTAAGGTTAGCTTATAATATAGTAAAATATCTTTATAGTTATAGAAAGAGGTTACTTATAAGTTAAAATATTTAAAAGATTATAAAGTAATAAGCTTATAAAAATATTAAAAAAGTTTAAAGTTTTCTTAAGATTATTAGATTTTATAAAATATAAGTATTTAAATATATTATTAAAGCTTTATTACTTACTAAGCTTTTAAAAAAGAGGGCTATCTTTATTTAAATAGTTAATTAATAGGAAGCTATAGATTCCTTAAAAAAAGCTCTTTTATTAAAGCTAATTCTAAAAGTCTTAAACTACTTAGTAAATATAAGTCTTATCTATTTAACTATAAATACCTCTTTATTAAAGTAGAAAGCTATCCTAGCCTAAGTCTTTAAAATTAAATAATATCCTATTTAATTTAAAAGTAGTATCTAAATACCTACTAAGTAAAACTATAATTAAACTAAGTATAAATATTAAAATATCTTAGCTATTTTTAAAAAGCTAAAAATATATTTTATAGAAATTTATTTTATCTTTAAAACTAATTACTAAATTCTTATATACTAGCTTAATAGCTAATCTTTTAAAATCCTAAATATATTAATTACTTAATAAATTACTTATATCTAACTATTTAACTTTAAAGTCTACTATATTTAAAAAAAAGATAATACTATAATAGATACCCTCTTAAAGAAAAAACTAGGTCTATCTAATATATAGGAAAAAGATAATAAATAAGATTTAAATAACTTTATTAATTGATAGATTTTCTATATAAAAGTCTTATAACTTTTTAATAATACTTACTTTAATAAATATTAATAAATTACCTAATTTCTACTTTCTTTTAAAAGGCTACTTAAGATAACTACTAAGAAATATTATACTTTTAAAAAAAGAATAGTAAAGTTTAAAGTTAAGTTTAAGATTTTATAGTTAAAAAGTTATAATAATTATAATAAGAGGAAAGTAATTAATAGTAAAAAGGAAAAGAGGACTATTTAGTAAAAATAATATTAAGAACTAGAGTATAGAGAGAGGGATAATATATCTTAGTTAATTAGTAGGTTTTACTACTAGGAAGGCCTTTAAAAATAAATAGTAAAAAAAATTAAAAGCTATCTTAAATATTAAAAGTTTAATTTTAAGAGATCTTAAAATTATTTAAATTTAATTTTTCTAGGTTATCTATTCTAAAAAGTTTATATAGATATCTAATATATACTTCCTAGCTATAAATATTATTATCTAGTAAAGGTAAAATATAATTTAACTAAATATATTATAGCTAGTAGTCTAGTAAATACTATAGTAAAAGCTATTATAAAATAGTTTTTAAAATTAGTTATTAATTTCTTTAGTTTCCTAATTATTATTATTATTAATAGTAGACTAGAAAATAAAAAGGAATTACTAAAATTATTAAAAAAATATAATATCTACTAAATATAGATTTTAATATATAATTCTTAAGTAAATAGAATTATTAAAACTAGATATTATAACTTTACTAATATTTTTATAAAGTTAGGAAGAGGAAAGAAAAAATAAGTAAAGATTTTTAACTTTATTTTATTAGCTAATAAAGTTACTATTAAAGTATTAATAGAATATAATTTATTTTACTTAGTCTTTAAATATAAGCTAATATTACTTATAGAAGTCTAAATCTTTATATAGTAATTAATTAATTAAAAAGAAATTATAGATTATATTTAACTTATTTTATTAAAAATTAAAATCTTTAAATAGAAAAAAGCTAATATAGAATTAGTATAGTAAAAAATTATAAAATACTATAAAAAGCTAGCTATAAAAATAAATAAAAATAATATTTTTAAAAGGAGGACTAAACTATTTAAAACTAAAAACCTAATACTCCTATATAATAATATAAAGTAGAATAATATATCTACTAAAAATAAGCTTAAGCTAAAATAGTATAGACTATTCTATATTACTAAAATCTATAAAGAAGAGAAGAGTCTAAAGTTTAAAGAGCTTAATAGTATATTAATTAATAACTTCTAGTTATTATATTAAATTAAAAAGTTTTTTAATAATAATAGATAATAAATAAGTAAAATAGACTTACTAGATAATACTTTAATATTTAAAGATATTAATAAAGTTCTAGAAGAAGAAGATAATTATAATTTTCTACTATATCTAGAAGTTTAACTTTTATAAAAGCTTAATCTTAATTTAGATAAATATAAAGACTTTACTAATTAGGAGGAAAATTAATAAAATAAGAAAATATAGTATAATATATTAAGTAATAGTTAATTAAAAACTTTTCCTTTATTTAATACTTATTATTTTTATAATTTAAACTTATTACCTAAAAGTTTTTATTTACTTTCTTTTTATTATAAATTATTTTCTATTTTTATTTTCTATTTATATTTTAATTAATTAACTAAATTAAATTTACTATCTCTTTATAAAAGTAGAAGTAGAAATAGAAAGTTATTTTCTAAATACTAATATAAAATATTATTAGAAAAGCCTATTACTTTAAATAGTATTTTAGTAATCCTTATTAAAAAAGTTAATATTATATTTAAAATTATTACTATCTTCTATATTCCTTGAACACTTATTTATAATTAAAACTAAATAACTATACTTATAAACCTCTATATAAAAAAGATAGTTTATATAAACCCTATTCTAATAGCTATTTAAAAAAATATATTTATTAAAAAGAGATATAATTAATATAAAAGCTTTAGAAAGTTAAGTAAATCTAATAGATAATAGCTTATAAGTATATTTATTATAAGTAATAAAGTTTTAATAGCTATAAAAAGCTATTATAAATTCTTTAATATAATTACTTTAATATTTAAGAAGTTTTTTTATTAAGATCTTATAAAAATAATTAATTATCTTTAAAATAAATATATAATTATAAGCTTTTAAAACTAATTTTAATTAACTTTAAATATAGATAGTAGTAAAAGTAGCTTTTATAATTATATCTAACTTTAATAAGTAATAAAAGAAGTTAGTAGCTATACTCTTAATATTATACTCTTTAATAGCTTTATAGTTAATTACCTACTTTAAAAATATAAAATTAAATATCTTTTAAATATAGATAATCTTATATAATTATAAAATAGTTAATTAATTAGTTTTTTAATTTTTAATACTATAAGAAAAATAATTAAATAAAACTTATATTAAAGGCTACTTCTAGCTCTACCTACTATACTTTAAAATTAGGAACTTTAATTAATTAATTAATAAAAAGAAATTATATTTTTAGATTAAATTTTTTAAGATAATTATTATTAAATATAAGCCCTTACTTATATAAGTCTTTAGCCTAGAATTAGCTTATAGTAGAAGTTATTAAAAAAGATAGTAATAAATAAGGAAGATAATAATAAAAAAAATATAAGATAAATTATTTTAAGTAAACTATTTAAAAAGAAGATAATTATCTAAAAAGGAAAGAAATTAAGTTAATAAAAATAATTTATTATAAGCTATTTACTATTAAATTTTAAAATTATAAGCTATAATAGTAATTATAAGATAAATTATTATAATAAATAAACTTATTTATACTCCTTCCCTTTTTTAATACCTTAATACCCTTATAGCTAATTACTATAGTCCTAATCCCTCTATAAAAATATACTCTCTTATCTTACTCTCTCCCTCTCTTACTCTCTCCTACTCTCTTTTATATATATTTTTATTTAATTTTTTAAATTTAATATCTTTTCTTTTCTCTTAAATAATATAATACTCTCTTATATAAGACTTCTTAGCTAATAAGTTAAAGTTTAATTTTTTAAACTCTTACTCTCTAGCTACTATAAGTAGCCTATACTTAAATATCCTAATATCTTATTAAAAGAAATTAATTATATAGTAATAAGCCTTTAATAAATTACCCTCTACTTAAAAGATAAAGTAAGACCCCTCTTTAAGTAATTTAACTTCCCCTAATAGTAAAAATACCTAGATATTAAGGAAATTACCTAAAAAGAAAATATCTATAAGATACTATTTTAAAACCTTATAGATAACCTCTATACTATAGATAAATAGCTAGTAAAAGAGAATTAGCTAAGTAGAGAAAAAATTACTACTAGTTTAATTTTTATTATTTTAAAACTAACTAAAGTTAAAATCTATTTATTATATTATTTCCTAAGTAAAGCTAGTTTTTCCTCTTTAAGATAGTTAATTAACTATAAAAGGGAACTTTTTAATTATAATTAGATAAATAAAATATTATAAGTAAAAGAAAACTAATTTTATATCTTTATTTTCTATTATAAAATAAATTAATATTAAACTTTAAATATCTAAAATAACTAAAATAGTAAATTCTATTATTAAGATATTTTTAAAGATAATAAAATAAGATAAAATAATATTATTATATAAGTATAAAAGAAGACTTTTAAGTCTTATAATATCTAAAGGTACTTTTTACTAATAATCCCCTCCTAATATCTTTAAATTTCTTAGAAATATAGTTTATTATATATCTTTAATATATTCTTTTTCTTTTACCTTTAATATTAAATATATATTATAAAGAGAAGTCTAGTAAATACCTATTTAGCTAAAAGCTAAAAAAAAGAAAAGTATATTATAAAAGTAAAAGTAAGAGGGGAATTTAGATAACTTATAAAATAGCTTAGAAGGTTAATTTATATCTTTTTTAATAACCCTATTAATATCTCTTTAAACCTATTCTTTCCTCTTACCTTTAAAAAACCTATAGGACTACTATACTATAAAATTAATTAAAGATACTTTATTTAGTATAATATAAAGTTTAATTTTAAAAATAAAACTAAGAAACTAAAAGCTAGTATTTAGAAGAGAGAAATATTAGAAAAAGAAATCTAAGATTTAGCTAGATAGACTATTAAAGGAAAAGGGGGTCTATAAGTAATTAATATCTCTAAACTTAAAAAAATAATTAAAATAGAGAAAATTAATCTCTTATAAGCTATTAATTAATAGATTATAAATTATAACCTATATAAAAAAGCTACCTTTAAAAGTTCTTTTTTATAGCTATACTTATTAATTATTAACTCCCTTAAAATAGTTAAATCTCTATTAGCTATTAAGTCCCTACTTATTATTAAATCCCTATTAGTTATTAAATCTCTTTAAAAGAGTATTTTAAAAAGCCTAGAAGTCTTTAATATAATTAATTAACTAAGTTTTATTATTAAAACTAGCTAAAAGATAGTTAATATATTTAATAAAAAGATAAAGTAGAAATATTTACTTTAAAAACCCTTTAGATCTATTAAGTCTCTTAAAAAAGCTACTAACTCTATTATACTTTAGTAGTCTATCTAGCTAAGTTCTTATTTTCTAGTTATACTAAATACCTTAATAAGATATTTCTACTTAAAAAGGTCTCCTATAAAGTAAAGTCCTATATTACTAGTTCTACTTTTACTATTACTATTCTATTTTAGTTTAAAAAAAAGATTACTAATACTAGCTATTAAAGACCTAATTAATAGCTTAGTACTAAAAATAATTTAATAATAGACTAAGTCTTCTACTACTGCTTTTACTATTATATATAGTTAAGTTTTATATTTTTAAGATATTAAAAATAAAGAACTAGATATAAATAAGTTTCTAAAGTAAGTAAATACTTTCTAGAAAATAAAACTAGTTAAATATTTTTAAAATAGATAAAAGTAATAATAAATAATATATTATATTAAGATATCTAATATCTATAGCTAATTAATATAAGATATTCTTTTAAAGTAATTAAGAAAAATATTATTAAAGTAAAAAGTAAAAAATAGTTAATTAATAGTTT
>JUDQ01000655.1:0-11657 GCA_000812075.1 Scedosporium aurantiacum
ATAATGTGCCACGATATATATTAGATCCGTCGTTATTGATCTCGCCCCCCCCCCCTCCCGCGTCCAATATCCATTCTCCCAGACAACGAAATCTGTTCTCCGGTTCTGCTACGAAAGCTAGAAAATAGGGCGTGAAACAGAGCTAACGGTTTGACCCCCCCCCAAAAATTAGAACTCCATCCTCAAGGCCGTCATCGCCGAGTCCACCACGAGCGGCAACCCCCCCGCCTACAAATTCGCCTGCAACAGCACCATCGTGCAACACCTCGTGCCCACCTCCCAGCTCAACAAGGCCAAGGGCACCGCCGTCAAGGATGAGGAGCCGCACGTGACGACGAGCGCCGAGGAGCCCAAGAGCACCGACGGGAAGCCCCACGTTGGCAGGAGGGGCATGCACAGCGCTACCGGCGCTTACTGGGATGAGAAGAGGGATGGCATGTGGAGCTTCAAGTATGATGGGGGCGAGGGGAAGGGGATGGATGTTGTTGTTATGCTGATCTGGATTGGGATCTAAGTTGGGGGTGGAATCGTGGTGATGGATGTTGGATCTTGGAGAGGTGGGGGGAGGGGGGGAAATGTGTGAGAGCATGCTAGTGGATGTGTGAGCATCCAGGTATGTACGAGACTAGAGAAGTGAGAGACGGAGAGGCAGAACCTGGGCGTCTCGGATTGGTCATTCTTTTTTCCTGTTCTTTTGCCCTCTTTTTTTTCTTTTTCTTTTGAACCTGAGAAACGTTGTATCATCTCTGCATACAGTTGTCAAATCTTCGTTTTTTTCTTTTTCTTTTGTCCAATTGCTTCGAATGGTCTTTTGGTCATGGCGACATTACGAACGCAGACTTCGCCATACTAGAGAAACTAGGGCGTGGATAAGAAAGATCTCTGAACGTGGTTGCCGAGTAAGTAGGACTCTCGAAAGCGGGAAAAGTGGCCTTGGGATGTCTGACAAGACGGGAAACTTACGGGACTGCTTCTTCTCGAAATCTGATTTAAACCGATCCTTGTGGGAATCCATTGCAAAGGGAAATGCTCCTTGTTGGCGAGAGCAGGTCAAAACGTCTTACATGACACGATTGTCACAGGAGTGGATGCAGATGGAGAAATGGGTTGTTATTTCGATCCGAACGCCATGTCATGTCTTCCGTATACCATTAATGCCAGTCTTGCCTTTCCCTTTCCCTTTCTATGAAGCAGATACCATACGCCGCCCCTTTAACCTGTAAAAAAAAGCGCACCTAACCTTTCTCTCACTTTACCGGGTTCACCAACCTAAACTCCCCACTAGCACCCTCGAACTCGGTAACATCTCCCCCAAGGCTCTTAAAATCCCCAAAATACCGAAGCCGATACGTGCCCTCCTCAGCGCCCTCATCCCCGGTCGTCTCCCAAACGAGATCTACCTCACTAAACCCCAACAGCTCGTTCGTCCTCCTCCAGTGGAAGACAAGATACCAGTCCGAATCGTCGCGGACAACTTTCCAGCTGCCATCGGCGAGCTTCTTCTCCACGATGGCGAAGGAGGCTTCGAGACGGAGGTTATTTCGGGGGTTGGCGCCCACGAAGGTGGCGTTCACGGCGTCGCCGAGGGGGTACTCGTCTGCTACGTCGATAAGGACGTCGCCGAACTTTTTGAAAATAGGCGCGTTGTCGAAGAGGACGGGGCTGATGAAGTTGAGGGAGACGTTGCTATTATCGGGAGGGAACGGCTGGGGGAGATTATTCGAGTCGCCGGCGGCAGAAGATGCGGAGAGGTAAGGGAGGAAGGCGAGGGTACGGTTAATGTATGCCGCGAGTGTATGCGGGCCGTAGAGCGTTGAGGCGCCTTCGTATCGTTGAATACTGTTTGTGCAGGGTTAGCTTTTTCCGGCCAGTTCGATCTTCCTCCAGACACTAGAAAGTGACACACCTGTATTCCTCCTCGGTAGTAATGTAATGGGTATAACTATTTGCTGGACCACCCAAAACCACAATCGGCTCCGTTGATTGATCGAAATCCGAAGAATACAGTTCTTTCGCGCCATTCCTTACCGCGTCCTTCCAGCGACGCCCACTCATAGTAGTCGCCTCACCAGGACTCACGATGATGAAGAACTGACCGACCCGGAAAGCCTGGATATCGACGATGTTGGGCGTCCAGTCATAAGGCTCGTGCATCTCACCTACATCGAGGAGAATCGGCTTTTCGCCCTGGCACCTCTCCTGTTCATCGGAGGGATCCCTCAGAAGATGTGATATCACTCGCCATATAGGCATGGTGTTAGTCTCGTTGGAATCGTGCTGGGTGAAATCGAAGGCGCCTGGTCCGTCAGATGTCCCAGCTGCGAAGGAGTATCCGAGGGAGGCTGGGCAAGCCTGCGCCTGGGTGCCATTCGGGAGTACGAAGTCGAAGAAAGACATGTTGTGGAAGACGTGGAATGACTTGACGACGTCACCCAGAACTGGCACTTCTGCAGATTTCATAGTATCGTAGAGCTCCCTTGCTGCCTCGAACTGTCGCTTTCCAATCTCATAGCACGATGATGCGCCGTTATCCTTCGCTCGGAAATAAGGACCTCGGCCGTGGCACATTTGGCTCCTCCCGTCAGAACAGGTGCTTCTTTCGAAGCTACATTCTCCACCGGTGTCATCCTCACACCAGGCGCCAAGAAGATTTGGGCTGACATCTCCTACACTCGCCTGTGAGAATCCGGCAACGAAGTCATCGCTGACGCTATCAAGAAGGCGCATGTCCTTTTCCAGAAGATCAGCAGCCACTCCTTTGTTGTCGCCGGTGACCAGAGTATTGTTCCCAAGCATGGAAGTCCCATGGGTCGGGAACCAAGTAAGGACGCCGATAGTCTTGTCATCCGACGACCGTTGGAACTTGAGCATCGTCATGTCCTTTTCAACGGTCCCATCGTCTATCGCGCTAATGTTGTACCTGTTCCGTTCCGAAGCTGGGTTCGCAAAGTAGGCATAGAGACTGCGATTTATGCTCGCGCCGTAAACCTTTGTCGACCCGATGCTCAACCTACCAGGTGCTAGACTTTCATGGGCCCTCTTGATGGAGAGAAGAGCACCATCAACTATTGCCTTGAAGCTCTGCTTATCGAAGCCTTTGCTCGTGATCTGTGGTAGCAGATAGTTGAGCCATGCGCCCGGTCCCGAGTGAGAGTGCGTCGCGGTTACGGCAACATTATGTTGTCCGTAGACTGCGTATTCGGGTCCCAGGGCGGACAGTCCGGAGAGGATACCATAGCGGACTGCGGTATCCCCGGATTGTGTATCGAGAACGAGATAGACAAAGCGGTCTTCTGGACGACTGGTGCTTCCAGCAATGAAGGCGCGGGAGTATAGTCTCTGGCGTAGACCAGTGCCGACTTGGTTCGCATCAGCATATCCCATCAGGTTTATCTCGACGACCGGGCCGGTGATGTCGGCTTTGCCGGCGCCAATGAGATACTGATCGTCATCGAGAACAAGGGGGAGCCGGACCTTCGAATCGCCGAATAGTCCTGAGAGGGCAGGCTTATCAGGAGCTCGCAAGATGCTAATTGCAATATAAACAACGGCGAGGGAGGAAAGAAGCGCGGCCAGAAATAGTAGAGGTTTTGGTATGCGTGTGCGTGTCGATGGTGCCTGACGGCTCGACGAGTCTTGAACGGACTGATTTTCACAGTCCTCCTGAGGTTTCATTTTTGCTATCCCATGGGAACACAAAGGCGGTGTATTTTTGTCCTGGGAAGAGTTTAAAAAAAATGAAGCTCTGAAGTCTGCTTCGTGAAACCTCGCCAGGTTTATGGCTGGCCAGGGCGGGATTTTGACGTCGAAAGTGCAGCGTTTCGGTGCAGCCCCATGACGTAGTCTTGCACCAATGAAGGTTGTGAATCGTGACCGTGGAGCAAGGCACCATTGCTGTTTTTGTTTCTGTTTTGCTCCTTGTCCCCTACACCTTCCCGATCTACGACCCAATGAGAAATACTGGGAAATACATGGAGGAACTGTCTTGTGACACTAGTGGCCTCGGAATGCGGAAGCAGCTGTGCAGCGACCAAGATATTCGACATCTTCTAGCTGCTCCAGCTGTTTTTCTACAGGTCAAGTTGACTGAGGAAGACTCGTCACACCTCAAGCTGTTATTATATCCGTGCGCCTAATCAATTACAACACCGAAGTCTTCTACACTGGGACGGTTTGGCTTGTCTTGGGAAGCCAACTCCTGCCCGCAGTGCATTTAGCAGCAGTTTAGTACTCTTCACATGCTAACATCAAACCCTCCTAGCCGGCGACTCGTTGCAGGAGCACCTCAGCAGGGAATCAAACAAAGTAATGCCGGACCGGCAGTCGTCAACTTTGAGTTCATCCCCAGGCTCCCCAATATGGGGTTTGGTAGTGTGGTTATAAAGGGGATGCATGCGGCGGCTGACCCCAACCTGGTCAGTTGCAAGGCAATGGAATTGTTCATCTCTAATACTTCGTACATGCTGCGTACACTAGATGGTGTGCTCAAGACCCTTGTTGGTGGGCCGGAAATAGGTCGGGATCAAAATATTCCGTATCCATGGGCTCGGAGGTGGAGGTGGGGAGAGACGGCAGGAGTTTGAGGCGTAAATGTGATTAATAATGTAGAATGTGAGCGCTTGTTGAGTTCAGTGTTGGTTCCCTCTCAAAACACCAACTCGGCGAGATTTCGTGATGTTCGGTTTGGAATGTCTGAAGGTTGCGTTTCGGCGCTTTGAATTCTCGGCATTCTTGGAGGGGAAGGAGCGAAGAGTTACGAAGCACACTCATCTCGACATGGAATACTTCGTAATCTGCCATCTCTACCCCGCCCCCACCTTCTGCTTCATATCAACCACATGCAGCATCGTTGGTTTCTGCCTGCTCTATTTTGCTCCTCAGTAGTACTGACCCTGCTGGATTATTAGAAAGTAGAAAGTACATTCCTCTTGTGATCTATACTAAACATGTGAAATACGAAGAAGGAAATTGCGGTGTACCCCAAGGCCGAGGGATTCTCATGTCGAAGGAGACAGCGAGAAGACCAAGGTTTAGAGTCTCCAGCTTGCCAGATGATGCATTCGTGAAAACAGTGCTGAGGAGCGAAAAGGAGCACCGTTGACCCGAAGTCCGAAACGGATAGATTGATGGCCCCCGGAATTCATCAGATAAAGGTAAAGCTTCCATCAGATCTTTCCGCGCTTCGGCTCACAATTTTTAGCCCGAGCCAGCCGAAACTCCGTAAAGCTCCGCCCTCCTTTTCTGCTCCCTTGCGTAGTGTATCATATCCTTGACCAAGGCGATGGCGCAAGCTTGACCGCTAACCATAAAAACACTCCGTGCTCAAAAATGGGGCTGGGCTTGGACGGACCGCCCAAGCAAGCACGCCACAGACGGACAGACTCGATGTGTCACTTGCTGTATTACTCTGCGGGATTTCGTACATGAACAGACACGGCAGGTACATCTAGGCCTGAATCTCGCGGCAGGGCGATCAAAAAAGAATAAAAAAACAAGGGACTGCTTTCTGGAAAGTCAGGTTATCGGATCGACGCCAGTGCCACAAGAGAAAAAAAAGCCCCAATGCTACAGGGTTTGAATGCTCTGTCTTCGTCGGCATCAGACACCGTCCGAATGGAGGGAACATTACAAATTCAGGGTCCTGCGAAGGGGATCCCTCCAAAACCGTACGGCCTCCCATTCTGATACCGCACATCAAGGTTCATAGGCTTGGCGATGTGGATGCGTCCGTCCTTCATGCCCTTTCTGGAGAGCTTCGCAATGCCTCGGAGAAGCCCAAATCGCGCAAGTACCTGTTATTAATCTGAATTCGGGGTCGCTGGTACTCGCCTACTTCGTACTTGTGGACTGGACACAGACACAGAAACACAACACGCAGGCACGGAAACATTGATTGAGGTTTCCTTGGTCCGTTTCTAGCCTCCGTGGTACCTTGCCGCGCTTCCCTTTTGCTTCCCACCACCTCCTAGTCTCGTCCCTAATTCCGGGCTTGCCCCTACAATATAGACTACACCACCTTACTACTACTATACCTCGTACTCCTACGTACAATATCCTGCACTCTTTGTCGCGTCCAAGTGGAGCGCAGAGCGGGAACTGGAGACCGACCAGACTTTGTTTAGTACTTTTAGCGGCGTCGCCAGCTGCGAAGAGAATGGTGCAAACACACCTGGACCCTTTTCTAGCCAACCCCTCCGTGTTCGTTCCCTGTTCTTCTCGCTTTTGCATATCCATCCTCTCCACCCTCTCCACCTAGAGATCTCTTTACACTACCTAGTCCCATAATTCCTCGATATAGAAGATGGCCGTCCTAGAGGTGTTCTCCCAGTGACTGCTGTTTCCATCAGTGCTGTTCTCCTTGTCGCCGGCCTTCTCATCCTCACACCCCCACCCCGCCGCGCCGCTACTTTCTGCCTACCAACTTTTTTTTTTCTTTTCTTTATTTTCTTCCTTCCCCTCCAACTTTGCGACACGCCCATCATGCTCGGATCTCCCTAACCCATATACCCAAAAGGCCTTGTTTCTGTGCCTCGACGTCGAGAGCAAGCGACCAACCCCGAAGGTCATTTGAGTGCTCGGCTGTGCGTCGCAGCGGGTATTTTCGGAGATAAGACGAGTCTCTTTTCCCTTCGGACGTTGGTGGACCCTGACGATTCGTATATACCCCTTTGCCACCCGCGAGATTTCTTGAATCGATTCTTTACCAACGTGCAGCGGATAAGATAAGGGAAGCAAAAGTTTGGAACCGCGTTCCTCTCATCTCAGCTCGAAACTCGACTAGTAAACTCGAGCTGTTCCAAGTTTACCAACTTGGAAACATGACGACCACCCGGATCAGCCATCCTGTCATGGCGAACCGCCAACTCGAGCACCGGCCTGTTCAGAATAGTGCTGTATTTGTTCCCGGCGTGGATCAATTTGCTGCCGTACCTCCTCCGTCGCCCCCATCTCCATCGGTGCACCCATCAACGGCGGTCTATCTTTGCGATCAGTTCGAGGAGCTCGATTTGGAGCAGGTCGGCCGGCGCTTGAGCCGGCACGCAACGGTTGGCGTGGCAGAGCACCACGCCTCCTTGGAGAAGAGGCTGCATGGCGCCCTTCACGTTCTCAATACCGAGGCTACAGCTCTAAGATACATCACACGCCTCTACGAGACCGACCCTGTCGCGCGGGACGGATTCTGTAGGGCAATTGAGGTCATAACCAGGCATAATGCCGAGAGGGGGAAGCTGATAATCACCGGCGTGGGCAAATCGGGCCTTATTGCCAAGAAGCTTGTAGCTACGTTCAACAGCTTAGCGATCCCTACCATTTTTCTCCACCCGACCGAGGCTCTGCACGGCGATCTTGGCGTTATCGGGCGGCATGATACCATCATGTTCATTACCTTCTCTGGAAGGACGCAGGAGCTCCTAGGTCTTTTACCGCACATTGACGCCTCTTTGCCGATCATACTTCTCACTTCACATACCCGACCGGAGGGATGTGATTTTATACGTCTACGACCTGATACGATTCTTCTACCGGCACCGGTGCACGAGTCGGAAACGACATCGTTTGGAGTGCCGGCGCCGACGACGTCAACTACGGTGGCGCTCGCCGTTGGAGACGCCGTTGCGATAACGGCGGCCAAGGAGATTCATAGTAACGTCACCCGTGTCTTTGCGAAGCATCACCCCGGCGGGGCCATTGGAGCGGCGTATAGACGACCCGAGACGGCGCGGGATATTGCGTTACCCCTTCACGAAATACCCCTCTTCGAAGCGCGCAAACAAACGACGGGCGCCGACGTCCTCAAGGCGGGATATGCATCCAAGTGCGGCTGGGTCAGACTCAAAGATGGCCGCGTGGCTTCGCCGAGCAGGATAAAGGATCTCGGGAACGAGGAGCTGGTTGCGCGGCTGGACCACGTCGCTGGATTGTTTGTGGCGCGTGATGACATGTTGTCGATATGCGGTAGCACTAATCTACGACGAGCGGTGGACTTTGTCGTCAGCAACATGAAGCAGGCTTCGAATGACGGAGAGGACGTGTGCGACTCGAGGACGATTCTGGCGGTTCTGGAGAAGGGGGAGATAATGGGCGTGTTAGAGGTTGGGGAGCTTCTCAATTGGAATGAATCATGACACATGGCAGGCAGGCGGCACTCTTGGATACTTTTTTGGGGGTTATTATAGCTCTCCTTTTTTTCTTTCTTTCATTTGTTTCTCATTTCTCACATTTGCATATATATACTTGCCAGTATGGATTTTGGCAAGGATTTAAAAACGATAGATGGCGGCTTTTTTCCTTCATGTTCTTTTTCGAGGACCATTCCTCAGGGGCTCATTGTTCGCATTTGGGCGCTGGCATGGAACTAGGGATACGGGGGCGGCCTAAACCCTTCTGTTGTTTTTTTGATTGTTTTGCACTTGTTTCTTTCCTTTTAGGGGCCACTTTTCCTTTTTCCCCGGCTCAGGTTAAGTCTTTCATGTCCAAATTTCGGACTGGCTGAATCTAGAACGGCAGTGGAACAAAAGGTTTGACATTGACATGTCAGTATGCAGAGCACGATGATGTTCCGTTTTTCCTCGCTTTTAAGCCTTGCAAAACTGTTTCTGGTTACGCTTGAAAAGTTAAGACGGAAAGGAGAGAGGAGAAAGAAAGGCAGTCCCCCTATTCCAAGTGCCAAAAAAAAAAAAGACTAATCTTGGGATTTGATGCTTGCTAACAAGGAGTCTGTTCTCTTTGACATGGGCAGACAGCGGAGAGCAGCTGGTCCCAGCAGTTCTTGGCGATGATGGAGAACCAGCCCTATTAATAATTCCTCATCGCCGTTGTCGGACCTGCGCTAATGTTGGATGGACAATGTCCCGCATGGGTTTGATGCAATGGGGATTTTGACTCAACCCGAAGCCAGTCTATGACTCCAGCATTAATAATTGATGTGAGGGCGAAGACCGAACCGGACTGGACAATTCGTCCTAGGATTGATGTTCGTTGCCGAGTTGCCAAATACTGCTCTTTGGAGTCATTGCTCCGAAAGTTGCATCTCCGCATAGGGTATCTCCAAGAACACATTAGCTTATGCCACTCGGGTACTTACATTGTACTGACTAGTCCTCTTGTACCCTAAAGGCTCGTACCTGCCATAAGTTCTAGTATACGTCAGAGTACGGATTGCTCTAGTATACGTCACAGTAGGGATTGCAAAGAAGGCGGCGGATTGCTCCTTCTCCTTCTCCTTGGATTTACTTCATGTTTAGGTAGTTTGAGACCTTATCGTTATCGATGTGTGCTGATAACGCTGCACGAGTGTGGAGGGGGAATTTTGCAACCCCGCGGAAACTACGCAATACAGTGCACCTGAATATAGAGCACTGTAATATACTTCAAAATTTGCTGTTGGATATACTGTTCTGCTGAGACAATCCGCACTGTTACCCCGCTGACAGGACATGACTAAACACGCAAAACCTCGATTCTCATTGCTCCACTGAATTCCCACTAATTCTAATCCTTGCTCACTAAACGGGCCACTACAACCACACTACAAAGTACAAATCCACGAACGTGCTTCCTTACAAACTACCCCCGCCAAATTGGAAATTTGCAGGGGCTTAAGCCGACTTTTCAAATCAACCTTCGAAGCCCACTACGACCTGACGAAGTACTTCAGTGCCCGGTTTGCCACTTCTCTCCAGACTAAACATTTTTTCCCGCCAATATCAACTTCAAGTCCTTTTTTTCTTCTTTGGCGTTCTTTCGGTTCTTATTTCCTCTTCTCCATTTTCGGGCAGTTTTATCCTCAAACCTCGTCCCCAATCTCATCTCTTCCGTCGAAAAGGGGTCTCCAATCCATTCCCCCGCCGCAAAACCAACGAAAAAAAAAACACCTTAAAAAAGAACCCATCAATCAATCCGCGACCGGAGACACACACCACCCACAATGGCGCCCGGCATCATCATCGACAACACCCCCGACCTCGACTTCACCCCCTTCCCCACCAAATCCCTCCCCGCCAAGCAACCCACACCGCAACGAACCCTCCTCCTCGCGGCGCCGTCCCTCGCCTCCAACGAAGCCTCCCTCCGCGCCGCCATAGCGGGCCACGACCGCTCCACCTCCGACCTGCACATGCTCGACCGCCTCTCGGCGGGCCTGGTCAACCTACCTGCGGCGACGTACGATCTCGTGCTCGTGCTGTCTGAGCGCGGGGACGGCGTCGATGCGTCGCTCCTGGACCGCGCGGTGCTGACGAGAGTGCACGATGCGCTCAAGGCGGGGGGCAAGGTGAGGGCGCGGGAGGGTGTCGAGATTGGCGGGGAGGCGGAGAAGGAGTTCGTTTTGGCGGGGCTGGTGAGGAGTTCCGGGGAGAAGGGTGGGTTTGAGAAGCCTGATTATGGGAGTGAGGCGGTCGTGCCGTTGAGGTTGAGGAGGAAGAAGAAGAAGCCGGTTGTTGTGGAGAAGGTGGAGGACGTGAAGAAGGTGCCCAGTGGGGTTGGGTTTGTGAATTTGGATGATTTGGATGGGGATGATGACGATTTGATTGATGAGGATACCCTTCTTACGGACCAAGACCTCAAGCGACCTCTCAATATCCGTATGTCTCCTCTTCCTTCCTCCTCCTCCCTCCTCTCCCCATGCAGATCCTTTCCCTCTTCGTCACTTTAGAAACAGTCCTAACATGTAATCCCGCAACAGCCGCCGAATGCCTCCCCAAGGTAGGCAAACGCCGCCGCGCCTGCAAAGACTGCTCCTGCGGCCTCGCCGAACGCCTCGCAGCCGAAGAGGCCGACCGCCAAGCCGCCGCCGACGCCAAGCTCCGCGAGCAGGTCGTCAAGCTGGGCGTCAACGACCTCGCCGAAGTCGACTTCACCGTCCAGGGCAAGGTGGGCTCCTGCGGGAACTGCTCCCTCGGCGATGCCTTTAGGTGCGATGGGTGTCCGTATATTGGGTTGCCGCCTTTTAAGCCTGGGGAGGAGGTTAGGATATTGAATGATGTTGTGCAATTGTGAGAGAGGGAGAGGAGCACGCTGATACCCTTCTTTTTAATTTTCTTAGTTTTTTTTTTTTCCCAGTTTTTTTATGAAAAGGAGCATGCATGGAACCCTGGTTAGGGAATATAGGTTGGAAGGATCAAAGGAATAAGGAATGAAAGTCTATTGATATTATTCGGAATAGAGAGAACAGAAAAGGGCAACTATGGAACAGGAACATCAGGGGAAAAGCAAATCAACATTGAACCCTTCACCATTTTTTTTCTCTTTTTTTTCATCATTATGCCCTACATTTCCAGTGACGATGTTATATGCTTAACCTTATTTATGCCTTTCAAGGCCGTGAACTTCAGAGATTCCGGAGTAACTTTTGATAAAAGGATAGGATCTTTTATATACTAGATAGATTCCAGGCCATGTTATGCCCAACCGGAACACCCATCCCAAAGAATAACGCCAAAAGGGAGGCAACCCCCTTCCTTCTCGAAAAGCAAACCTCGAGAATATCACCTAAATCAACATCATGGTACAAGAGGGTGTCCATCATTCCAATGCAGTTAAACCATCTCTCAAAACAACACCCACTTCCTCTTCCCTCAAAAAGAAAAAAACTTCTACCTTCATCCTCCATCTCACTTCTCCAAAGACGCACTCGACCCCGACGACCCCCCAACCCC
>JUDQ01000656.1:0-11575 GCA_000812075.1 Scedosporium aurantiacum
TTTTATAATATTTAATAAAAGAGGTAATATTAGTTTTATTAAATATTAGGATCTTCTCTTTATTACTAGTTATTTAAGCTATAAAAATAGTAAATAGGTTAGGTAATATAGACTAGCTTATACTAGTAAAAAGAGGGGGGTTTAGCTTTACTATTAAAGTAATATTATTAGAAATATTATTAGGACTTAGTATTAAGATAAGTAAAGATATAAAATAGGATATTAGGCTTTTAGTATTAAGAAAGTAAGTATTGTTTTAGTATGTTAATAGAGGGTGAATTAGTAAAAGTAGTAATAATTATTATTTATAATATTTAAAGCTATTTATAAAAGTCTTTTTTATTATCTTTAGTTAATTATTTAAAGACTTTTTAAGAGAGGAAACTTAATTAGTTTTTATAGTCTTTTTAATTATTAATATAGAGATAACTTTTATAATATATCTAGAGATCCTTATTACTAATATTTATTTTATTACTAAAGCTATCTAGAATAGGAAGAGCTAAATAAGGGTTTTAATTACAATTCTCTATATATTATTAGTTAGAATTTATTAATTAACTACTTTAGAAATAAGCTCTCTTATCTAAGTAAGCTTAGCTCCTATTTCCTCTAAAGGAAAATTTTAATAAGCTTAATTGAGGCCTCTTAGGCTACTTTTAATACTTAGCTTTAACCTCTAAGATTACTTATTATCTCTTAATACTTTTAAATTTAATTAATTAATAGGATTTTTTTTTATAGATATATTTATATACTATTAAGTAAGTAAAGTTATAATTATCTTCTTCCCTTACTTATAAGCTAGTATATTTATACTCTCTTTATCTATAATTTCTAGTAAATAGCTTTAAGGGACTTATTTATTATAGTAAAAGTAATAACCTATAAATAAAGCTTAAGAGCTCTCTAAGTAGATTTTAATTAGACCTCTAGATGAAGTAGAATAGTGTAGCCTACTTAATTACTAATAAAGGAAATAGTTAAATAGAAGGTTTTTATAAGAGGTTACTATAAAACTTCTTATAAGGTAGTAATAGATGTTAGTTTTAATAATAATTCCTATTAATTAATAGAAATAGAGCTACTTTATAATAGAAAAAGAAGTCAACCTCTAAATAGGGAGAGGTTTTAAGTTACTCTTATAGTAGTTACTTAGAATACCTTAGGGATATTTACTAAGCTAAAATAGGTAGCCTAGTATTACTAGGGAATAAGAGAAGACCTTAAAAATAGATAGATAAGATAAAGAACTTGTTTTTAAATTAAGAACTATAAAAAGAACTAAAAGAATAAATAAAAATAAATATAAAAAATATAAAGTAAAAGAAGCTTAATAGAAGGATTTAAAGAACTTGTCTATTTTCTATTTAAAAGATATCTCCCTCTTATATAAGGGAGATAATAAAATAAAACAACACTTATACTAGAAAAACATTCTTCTACCCTGCCGTTACTTTTATCCCCGCTATAATAAGTAAATAGAAAAGTAAATAGATAGTAATACTATTAATATTATTTATAGTAATATTAGTAGAAATAATATAAATTACTAAATTTAATAAATTATTTTTTCTTACTAATTATTAAAGATATATAGAAAAAACTTAAATAATAAATAACTTACTATTATTACTTTTACTATTAATATTAATTAAAAGTAATATTAGATCTTAACTAATAATAATATTATAGAAGTATATTATATATATATTATAAATAAATTACTATTTAAAATTAAATATATTTTTTATATTTTAAAAGATATTATTAACTTTATCTATTAAAGTAGAATAGTATAGCCTACCCGATTACTAATAAAGGAAATAGTTAAATGGAAGGCTTTTATAAGAGGTTGCTATAAAACTTCTTATAAGGTAGTAATAGATATCAGTTTTAATAATAATTCCTATTAATTAATAGGAATAGAGCTACTTTATAATAGGAAAAGAAGTTAACTTCTAAATAGGGAGAGGTCTTAGGTTACTTTTATAATAGTTATTTAGAATACCTTAGGGATATTTACTAAGCTAAAATAGGTAGCTTAGTATTACTAGAGAATAAGAGAAAACTTTAAAAATAGATAGATAAGATAAAGAACTTATTTTTAAATTAAGAACTATAAAAGAATTAAAAGAATAAAGTAAAATAAATATAAAAAGGTATAAAGAAGTCTAAAAAAAATCTAAAAGGCTTAATAGGAGGACTTAAAGAACTTATCTATTTCCTATTTAAAAGATATTTCCCTCTTATATAAAGGAGATAATAAAATAAAATAATACTTATACTAAAAAAACATTCTTCTACCTTACTATTACCTTTATCTCTACTATATACCTCCCCCTAAGTTATTACTTTATACTATAAGTAAGGACTTAAAATAAGTAAAAGGAGTATATAAGATATAAAAAAACTCTAATAGTAATAGGAAACTATTAATTAACTATTTCTTACTTTTTACTTTAATAATATTCTTTTTAATTACTCTAAAAGAATATTTTATACTAATTAGCTATAGATATTAAATATCTTAATATAATATATTATTTATTATTACTTCTATTTATCTTAAAAGTGCTTAACTAGTCTTATCTTCTAAAAGGTATTTACTTACTTTAAGAACTTATCTATATCTAATTCTTTATTTTTAATATCTTAAAAATATAAAACTTAATTATATATAAAGATTATAGTAAAAGACTTAATTTATTATTAAGTTATTTTAAATACTAAGCTATTAATAAAATCTTTAATAGCTAGCTTTAATAATCTTTTTCTTAAGTTATAGTAGATTAGTAATAGTAAAAGTAGAACTAATAATATAGAACTTAATAGCTTTATAGGAGACCTTTTTAAGTAAAAATATTATATTAAAGTATTTAGTATAGCTAGAGGGTAAGAACTTAGTTAAATAGACTACTAAGAAGTACTAGGGTTAATAGCCTTCTTAAGAGACTTAGTAGGTCTAAGAGGTTCTTAAAGTAGGTATTCCTACTTTATCTTTTTACTAAATATATTAACTATTTTCTAGCTAGTCTTAATAGTAGAACTTAGTTAATTAACTATTTTAAAGACTTCTAAGCTCTTTAAAGTACCCTTTTAAGGAGATTTAATAACTAATAGGGACTTAATAATAGGTAGGGACTTAATAGCTATTAGGGACTTAGCTATCTTAGGAGAGCTAATAATTAATAGATATAGCTATAAGGGAAAACCTCTAAGAGTAACCTCTTTATATAAATTATAGTTTATAATTTATAGATTAATAGTTTATAAGAGATTAATTTTTCCTATCTTAATTATTTCTCTAAGTTTAAAGGTATTAATTACTTATAGACTCCCTTTTCCTTTAATAGTCTACCTAGCTAAATCTTAGATCTCTTTTCTTAATATCTTTTTCTTTTAAATACTAGCTTTTAGTTTTTTAGCTTTATCTTTAAGATTAAATTTTATATTATATTAAGTAAAGTATTTTTAATTAATCTTATAGTATAATAATCTTATAAGTTTTTTAAAAGTAAAAAAAAAAAATAGGTTTAAAGAGATATTAATAAGGTTACTAAAGAAGATATAAATTAACCCTCTAAGCTATTCTATAAGTTATCTAAATTCCCCTCTTACTTTTACTTTTATAATATATTCTTCCTCTTTTTAGCTTCTAGCTAGATAAATACTTACTAGACCTCCCCTTATAATATATATTTAATATTAAAAGTAAAAGAAGAAAAATATATTAAAAATATATAATAGGCTATACTTCTAAGAGGTTTAAGGATACTAGGAGGAGACTACTAGTAAGAAGTACCTTTAAATACTATAAGACTTAAGGGTCTTCTCCTATACTTATATAATAATATTATTTTATTTTACTTTATTATCTTTAAAAGTATCTTAGTAGTAGAATTTACTATTTTAATTATCTTAGATATCTAAAGTCTAATATTAATCTATTTTATAATAGAAAATAAAGATATAGAATTAGTTTTCTTTTACTTATAATATCTTACTTATCTAGTTATAGTTAAAAAGTTTTTCTTTATAATTAATTAACTATCTTAATAAAGAGAGAGAACTAGCTTTATTTAGGAAATAGTATAATAAGTAGATTTTAACTTTAGTTAGTCTTAAAGTAATAAAAACTAGACTAGTAGTAACTTCTTCCCTACTTAGCTAATCCTCTTTTACTAGCTATTTATTTATAGTATAAAAGTTATCTATAAAGTCTTAGAATAGTATCTTATAAGTACTTCCTTTCTAAGCAATTTCCTTAATATTTAAATATTTCTACTATTAAAAAAAGTTAAGTTATTTAAAGAGGGGTCTTACTTTATCTTTTAAATAGAAGGTAACTTATTAAGAGCTTATTATTATATAATTAATCTCTTTTAATAAGATATTAGGATATTTAAATATAAGCTACTTATAGTAGCTAGAGAGTAGGAGTTTAGAAAATTAGACTTTAATCTATTAGCTAAAAGGTCTTATATAAAAAGATATTATATTATTTAAAAAAAAAGAAAAGATATTAAATTTAAAAAGTTAAATAAAAATATATAAAAGAAAAAGTAAAAGAGAAAAGGAATAGGATAAGAGAATATATTCTTATAAAAAGATTAAGACTATAGTAATTAACTATAAGGGTATTAAAATATTAGAAAAGGAAAAGAATATAAGTAAGCTTATTTATTATAATAATTTATCTTATAATTACTATTATAGTTTATAATTCTAAAATTTAATAATAAATAGCTTATAATAAATTATTTCTACTAACTTAATTCCTTCCTCTCTTAGATAATTATCCCCTTTTTAAATAGTTTACTTAAAATAACCTACCTCACACTTCTTTCATCACTATCTTCCTCATTTATTACTATCTTTCTCACTCATTACTATCTTTCTTAATAACTCCTACTATAAGCTAATCCTAAGCTAAAGACCTATATAAGCAAAAGCTTATACCTAATAATAATTATCCTAGAAAATTTAATCTAAAAACATAATTCCCTTTCATCAATCAGCTAACTAAAGTTCCTAATTTTAAAATATAGTAAGTAAAGCTAGAAGTAGCCTCTAATATAAGTTCTACTTAACTATTCTTCCTATAGTATTAAAAATTAAAAAACTAATTAATTAACTATTTTATAATTATATAAGATCATCTATATTTAAGAGATACCTAATCCTATACTTTTAAAGTAAGTAATTAACTATAAAGCTATTAAAAAGTATAATACTAAAAGTATAGCTACTAACTTCTTTTATTATTTATTAAAGTTAAATACAACTATAAAAGCCACTTTCACAGCTATCTACACTCAAAGTTAATTAAAATTAATCCTAAAGGCTTACAATTATATATTTATTCTAAAAACAATTAGTTACCCTTATAAGATCTTAATAAAGAAGCTCCTCAAACACTAAAGCAATTATACTAAAGAGCTTATAATAGCTTTTTATAGCTATTAAAAGCCTATTACTTATAATAAATATACTTATAAGCTATTATCTATTAAATTCACTTAACCTTCTAAAGCTTTTATACTAATTATATCCCCTTTTAATAAATATATTTCCTTAAATAGCTATTAAAATAGAACTTATATAAACTATCTCTTTTATATAAAAACTTATAAATATAGTTATTTAGTTTTAACTATAAATAAATACTCTAGAAATATAGAGGATAGTAATAATTTTAAATATAATATTAACTTTTTTAATAAAGATTACTAAAGTACTACTTAAAGCAATAAGCCTCCCTAATAATATTCTATATTAGTACCTAAAAAACAACTTTCCATCCCTACTCCTACCTCTATAAAAAGATAGTAAATCTAATTTAATTAATTAATTAAAATATAAATAAAAAATAAGAATAAAAAACAATTTATAATAAAAAGGAAAGTAAATAAAAACTTTAAATAATAAATCCAAGCTATAAAAATAATAAGTATTAAATAAAAAAAAAGTTTTTAACTAACTATCATTTAATATATTATATTACATCCTCTTACTTTATTAATCCTCCCCCTAACTAGTAAAGTCTTTATACTTATTTAGATTAAAATTAGGCCTCTATAAAAGTTAAACTTCTAAGTATAGTAGAGGGTTATAATTATCTTCTTCTTTTAGAACCTTATTAATATCTTCAAATATTAAAATATTATCTAGTAAGTCTATTTTACTTATTTACTATCTATTATTATTAAAAAACTTTTTAACTTAATATAATAGCTAGAAGCTATTAATTAATATACTATTAAACTCTTTAAACTTTAGACTCTTCCCTTCTTTATAGATTTTAATAATATAAAATAGTCTATACTATCTTAGCTTAAGCTTATTTTTAGTAAATATATTATTTTACCTTACATTATTATATAAGAGCACTAAGTCCTTAGTTTTAAGTAGTTTAGTCCTCCTCTTAAAGGTATTATTCTTATCTATTCTTATAGCTAGCTTTTTATAGTATTTTATAACTTTTTACTATACTAGCTCTATATTAACTTCTTTCTATTTAAAGATTCTAACTTTTAATAAGATAAACTAAATATAGTCTATAACTTCTTCCTAGTTAATTAACTACTATATAAAAATTTAAACCTCTATAAATAATACTAGCTTATATTTAAAAACTAAGTAAAATAGACTATATCCTATTAATACCCTAATAGTAACCCTATTAGTTAATAAAGTAAAGTTAAAAATCTTTACCTATCTTTTCTCTCCTCCCTCTAACTTTATAAAAATACTAATAAGGCTATAATATCTAGCTTTAACAATTCCATTTACCTAAAGGTTATATATTAAAATCTATACTTAGTAGATATTATACTTCTTTAATAGTTTTAGTAATTCCTTCTTATTTTCTAACCTACTATTAATAATAATAGTAGTTAGAAGGCTAAAGAAACTAATAACTAATTTTAAAAACTATTTTATAATAGCTTTTACTATAGTATTTACTAGATTACTAACTATAATATATCTAATTAGATTATATCTTACCTCTACTAGATAATAATACCTATAGCTAGAAAGTATATATTAGATATCTATATAAACCTTTTAAAATAGATAACTTAAAGAGGTTAGGATTAAATAATCTTAAAATCTCTTAAAGTTAAACTTCTAGTATTTAAGATAGCTTTTAATCTTCTCTACTATCTATCTCTAGAAGCCTTCTTAATAGTAAAACCTACTAATTAACTAAGATATATTATCCCTCCTTCTATACCCTAGTTTTTAATACTATTTTTACTAAATAGTCCTCTTTTCCTCCTTACTATCAATTACTCTCCTCTTACTATAACTATTACAACTTCTTAGCTATAAGATCCTAAACTTAACTCTAAACTTTACTACTCTTTTCTTAAAAGTATAATATTCCTTAGTAGTTATCCTAGATAGCCTTTTAAAAGAAAATAAAAATTAAATAATTTATTAATATTTATTAGAGTAAGTATTATTAAGAGGCTATAAGACCTTTATATAGAGGATCTATTAATTAATAAAGTTATCTAAGTCTTATTTATTATCTCTTTCTTATATATTAGATAAACCTAGTTTTTTTTTTAAAAGGGTATCTACTATAACATTATCTTTTCTTTAGATATAGTAGACCTTAAAGTTAAATAATTAGATATAAGTAATCTATTAAGTAATTAGTATATTTAAAATTTCAAAAGATTAACTATTAAACTAATATATAAAAACTTAGTAATTAGTTTTAAAAATAAAATAGATTCCTATAAAGTATACTCTCAGCCTCCTAAATATAGCTAGAACTCCTTAGTATTTACATTTAGTTTAGTTATAGTTCTACTTAGTAAATATCTAAATACTATTTTTAAATTAAATAGGATACTATTTAATTCTAAAAACTTAAATAAAAATAGCTCCCTACCCTAATAGAGAGGTATCTATAGTTAAGTAGATAAGATCTATACCCTCTAAGTAGTCTAAGACCTTTAAAATTAGCTCTAATAAGAAAGCTTTCTTTAAAAAATCTATAGCTTTCTATTAATTAACTATCTAGATAAAGATAGCCCCCTTTTTTAAAAGTTTAGTAAATAATAAGGCTTTAATAGTATATTTAAATACCTATACCTTATAAAATCTAATAATCTTAAAAAAACCTTAGACTTCTCTAATATTCTTATAAGCTTACTACTTTATAATCTTCTAAATATTCTAACTTATAGGGGACCTCTTTCTATAGCTATAAAGATAATTTATAACCTTATAAACTAACTTTAACTATTTTATTTTTTCTATAAAAGCTATATAGCTAGCTAGTTTTAAATTTAATAATATCTTATTAATATTCTATAAGTATTTAAGAATATATAACCTTATACTAGGTAATTTATATACCTCCTTATTATTATAAATACTTATTAGTCCTTTTATTATAATATTATTAAGATATACTATTATAATATATAATATTAAATTATAAAAGATTATAGTAACTACTTTTATAAACTAACTAATAAAATTAATAACTTCTTATAGTAATATATATATCCTTAATAGCCTAATAGAAAAATTAAAAGCTATAAGGTCTTAGCTTATTTCTATAAGTAAAACCTAATTATAACTAGAAAATAAGTTAATAAATATAAATATAATATATTATACTATCTATTCTAAAAATTCCTCTATACTAAGAAAAATAAAGATATCTCTTATTAATACTTAGTTTACCTTTTAATAGTTATTAATTAACTAATATCTACTATTCTTTTTTATAATAAAAAAGATCTTATTCCTATATAGCCTATAACCCTACTCTAATAACATTTTATCTACTTTCTCTTTTAAAATAAAAACAATTAGCTTAAGTATAGCTAATAGGATATAGATCAATAGCACTTACTACACCTTATATAGGATAACTTTAATCTCCTAAAGGAGTATAACTTCTAATTTAATATAGCCTATTTCTAAAAACTCTTATACTAAAACTTCCTCTCTATTATAGAGAATTTTAATAAGAAGATTAGCCTCCTCTTTCCTAATTAAAGGTTCCACCTTAGTAAAAAGTATTTCTAAGTATAAAGCTATTAATCTAAAGCCTCTTAGGAGCTTAGAAAACTACAAAGTAATAAACTTTAAATACTTAATAATCTTAAAATATTTCTTTACATATTTAAATATATTTAGTTTCTACTTTAAATCTATATTAAAAGTTAATTTATTAGATAGTATATTATTAATAAAGTAAACTTTAAAAACTTTTAACTTATATAAAATCTATATATTAATAGCCTTTTAAGCTTAAATACCTAACCCTAAGTCCTTTACTTTAAGTATTTCTACTTTAGTTATTAGGTATTAGTTAATTAACTAGTATATAACTAGTTTATCCTTATTTATCTTAATATTAGGTAGTAGTTTAAAACTAAAAGCCTTTTTATATATAAAGCTCCTCCCCTCTAATTTAATAAAAAGTTAATATACTTACTTAGCTACCTTATATATTACTTTATATATAATATATTTATTATATTCTAAAAACTTCTTAATATTTAATAGAATATTATTAAAAATAGGTAATAAAAAAAGATCTAATAAAAATAATAATATAAATATTAATATAATATCTAAGGAATCCCTCTTAGTAAAAGATTTCTCCTTTAGTTTTCCTAATAATTAACTACTTTAAATAATCCTAAAAGTAATATAATAAGCTAGGTCTTATTAATAATAACCTCTCCTCTAATAAAACTAGAAAAGTTATTATAATTAAAAAAGAAATATAAGGCCCTTATAAAGAGCATTCTAAGTATTATTAAAATAGCTAAGAAGTTATCTATAAAGATATAAAACCTTATAAAAAGTTCTTACCCTTTAACTTATATAATTATCTTATAATACCCCCTTAGAAAAAGTAACTACTAATCCCTAAAAAAATATAAAATTATATTAATCTTAATATAAAAAAGCTTATTCTTTTTTATATAAAAAATATAAATAATATTAATTTCTACCTTTATATTAAAAACATTAGTAATATTATTATTAATAGCTTTACTAACTTTTAATTTTATATATAGTAACTACTATATTAAATATACCTTAGTAAAATTAAACTTAGTTTACAATATTATTACATTTACTATATAACTTAGATCCTATTAATTAATAGCTTTCCCTCCTCTAAGGAAGTCCTTAATTACATTTATAAAGAGATCTATAAGTACTTACTAAGTACTCCTAGCTTTTACTTTAAATACCTCCAATATAGCTATATTAACTCCCCTTAAAAGCTTCTTTTTCTAATAGTCTTCCTTCTTTATAAGTTTACTAATTAAAACCTATATTTAAATCCTATTAGTAAAGTTAATATTTTATTTTTCTAGTTCTAGTATAAGCTAAGGGGATAGTTATATTATTTTAGCTAGTATAAAAAATATCTTAAGTTTAAAGATCCTATTTATAACTACTTTATTTAAAAATCCTAAAGTTCTACTTCTAGAAGCCTTTTAAAATATCTCTTCTATATTTTTAATAAGTTTACTTAGTTCTAAGTCCCCTAGTTTTTCCTTATTTATATCTAAATTAGAATCTAATTAATTAATTAAAATCCTCCCCCTTTTAAAGCTACTAGCTACTATATAGATATCTATAGCTTTTTATTCTTTTTTAATAAAGAAGTCTTTAACTTTAAACTAAATCCTACTAGACTTTATTATCTCCTCCTTCTTTCTAATAAATATTAAAAAGCTATCTACTCCTCTCTCCTTTTTCTTTATTTATTTCCCCTTTATCTCCTCTATCTACTTAGCTCTAAAAAGTATAAAATTTTCATCTCTCTCTATTATATACCTTAAGTTATTTTAATAAACTCTTATTACTATTTTATTATAAATTAAATTCTTTAAGTTATTATAGAAGTTTTAAACTTTTTATTATACCTTATTAGTAACTTCTAACTATATATAGTAGCTTCTAGTCTTTATATAGCCCTCTCTCCTTAAAATATCTTAATTTAATAAAACTATAATAATAAATTCCTTATAAAAGATACTATTATTTTAAATATTAATTAAAAACTTCCTTAAAATAAAAAGTTAATAGTATTTATATAAAGCCTTTATACTTAAAATTAAAATATTTATAAGTAAATTATAATTATAGATACTATCTATCTTATATATAGCTACTTTATATTCCTCTTATAAATACTTTTTTTAATAGTAATAGTAAAAGAACTTACCTCTCCTCTTTAATATACTATATATATCTACCTTATTATACTCCCTATACTTTAATATAAGCCTACTCTAGCCTTTTTCACTTATCTAAAAAGCTTCCTCTTAACCTTCTACTTATATAAGATAGATCTATAGTTTATATATTTTCTTAGTTAACTTATTAATTTAGAAGCTTATAAACTCTTTCTTAATAGGAGATAGTTAATTAATAACTTCTTATAGTTATTAGAAAATCTAGATACTATAGTTAATAGCCCTCTTATCTTCCTTAAAATAGATACTCTATTAAAATAACACCTTTTACCTAGGCCTCCTTATATACTTATCTTCTATATATATACTTTCTTAGC
>JUDQ01000657.1:0-11530 GCA_000812075.1 Scedosporium aurantiacum
GAGAGAGAGAGAGAGAGAGAGAGAGAGAGAGAGAGAGAGAGAGAGAGAGATCAAAACAGAAACAACTCCAACTCGCGCCTTTTATACAGGTTATGCCGGCCGTCGCCTAAATCAAAATTATCGTACCCGGTACACTCAATCATACTTCGTAAACCCCGACCGTTCAGATCCAGTCAGCCTTTTTCACCTCAGACTGGTCTCGGAGTACGGAAGAAGAAGGAGGTGATTGACGCGGGCTCAGTTGAGTCCGAGGGGGAGGAATCGTAGAACCAACACCCCTAGGACTCGTCACCTTTGTCTTCTTGGGGCTCTCGGGCGGTTGGTAGACAGCGGGGCTAAGGGTGCAGTCCTCCGACCTCTCTCCTAATGTTTTCCGGTTGTGGTCGCCTGCAATGCTTGCATCATCGGCGTACATCGTGACACTGTCATCGTCACGGTCGCTCGTGGTTTGGAAGTGCATCGCTACGTTACTCAGAGGACTTGGTCTTTGCTGTGCATCCGCACCCCTTGCCAATGGGCATTCTAAATTATGCACATTGTGGGTATCGTTGAAATACTTGGCGTTTAGAGGCGGCATGTCGTCAACGTTTGACAGCCGAAGGCCGATTTGTACAGTGGCGTGGGACGCTAGGGACGAGTCGCGGCGGTGACGGAATCCGTGGACCGGCGCTGGAGGCTTAAGTGTACCCACGTCCATCATCACCTCCTTAGCCGATGGGTCATATGTGGTGGCAGGGAGGAGCGTCGGGGGTTTTAGGGTGTTGTTGTTGTTGGGGAATAGAGAGTACGAATTCTTGGGAGCGTGTGTCTGGTGGGGTTGTGCTGCCCTGAGCGCCGTCGCCGTCGCCGTAGGGAAGACGGCGTGAGACCTCAGGGGATTCACCCTATCGTCCCAAGTATCCTTCTTCTCCTCATCTGAGTCATAGCTGCTACGGCCGTTCGAACTGGCAAAGGAGTCGTCGGTATTCATTCGTCGAAGACTCGTTGGGACGTTGGTAGATTGCCCAGATGCCTCGGCATCTCGAGAGGGCCACATTCGAATTCTCTGCTTGAAACTCTGCCTTCGCTCTTCCCGGTACTTTCCGTCCTTATCGCGTGGGCCAATGGTCGATACCGAAGTAGATCGCAAAAACAGGTGTAGGCCGCCAGTCATGAGGCCCGACACATTTGCAACCACGGAGGCAACCATGGAGAGCTGGAGCGCCGTATTGACGTCTCTGTTTCGCCGGTTTTGGAAGGCAAGGGAGAAGAAAAAGGGAATAATCAAGACCTGGGAAGTAAATGTTAGCGATTGCCTTCAGAACACAGAACGGAGGGTGATTAAATGAGGGAAGACTCACTGTCGAAAGGAAAGCCACCGCGAGATAGTACACCATCCTCGAGGAGGCAATCCGCTCCGTTGGGTCGATTGCTGCATTCCTGTGCAGCTTCATGAATATGATACCCGTAGCTGCCAAGACACCCACGCTAATAATCGTAAGGACGACAAAGCAGCCCATCGAGTACCTCTGAACAAACCAAAAGAGAGAGGCAAAGCAGAAATTGGGCGGTCGAATAAAATGCGTGACAAGATAGGTGACGAGCAGTAAGGTGCCCACAAGGGTAAGACAGATAACCACGCTCCATCTTGTTGGTGGTGGGAATGGGTTCTTTCGTCTTAAGGCTCGGATCGCTACTTCGACGCCGAAAATGAGTTGAATGTAAGGCACGATGAACACAGCTACGGTGAGTAGCCCTCCAGTTAGTCCAGTCTATTCCGAGAATTGATGCCTGCAAAGATCCCTGTCACATACCTGGCAACATCATTTGGGACACGATGGTGCATCCCAAAACCTGAGAGCCCTTCAGACCAGTCGATTGCGCAACGGCAAACACTATGCCTTGAATGACTATTCCGCAAGACAAGACGAAAGGAAAGGTCTCCGCTGAACCTATGCAGTTGAAGGCCGAAGTCCTGTAAATAAAGAGGGAAATATGTTAGTACCTTCCTTTATACCTTTCGTCATTCGACTACCTCCCTCCCCGTTGCCTCCACTGCCCGAAGCTTCCTATATCCCCACATCCAGCCTCCGTCCCGCGGCCCGTTGACCGGCCTCTCTGCGGTTTCCAGCCCTTCTCCCATCCAGCGAGTAGTGAAGCGCGAGATCCAGAGTATCATACCTAAACTTGTACTTGGGATTGTTTCGCTTCGCCGTTGCGTAGCCATCCCATAATATCCCCAGGGCAGTCGCAAATGCTGCCACTACATTGAAAACTGAAAGGATGATGGTCGAGGTTCTTATCGACTTCGCAGCTTGGAATCTGAATTGGGAAATAAGGTTGTTCGTCGAGTTCCGTCCTCCAAAACCGCCCCTAAAGGTTCCATTTCTGTTGTTGTTATTGTTGTTGTTGTTGTTGTTGTTTCCGTCGTCATCGTCATCGCCACCGACTCTAAATTGCCTCGCCCACAACTCATCCGACCGGGGTTCTATCCAGCCCCAGCTAGAATCCATCTTGTGCGTGTTACGGTCGAGCCGACCTCAGGCGCTGGCCTGATTCTAAGGCGAGGAGGTGGTGAAAAGGAGGCAAAGTCGTGGCCTCGTGAGCCGTCGCAGCCAACTGATCACTCCGTTGTCCAGACCATCTATATGATGGGATATCGTCGTCGACTATAACGAATGTACGGTGTCGTAGACGGGTGGAAGGGTGAGATCGATGTTGAGGTTGGGTTGAAGGAGAGAAGGAAAGGAAGAGGAATGAGTGGAGAGCGGACGAGTGGGATGGTAAGGGGGAGAGGAACGTGGTCTCGGGATGAGCAGGGGTAGATGGGAAAAGAGTGTGGGCCCCAGCTAGACGAGAATCTTTGGTTCGGCTCAGATGGAAGGGAAGGGAAGCGGCGTACGAGCAGCATGTACCTGGAGAGATGGACTAGACGAAACAGATCCTGTGCTGTATTGGACCAATGTCTGGACGGGAAAGAGGATGAGAGAGAGCGAGAGGATGGGAAGAACGGCACCGGGTGGTAGATGGTACAGGAGGAGAAACCAAGGCAAACGGCCCAAGATGTGGAGAGGGCCGAAGTGTCGAGTACTTGCCCCCCGGGAGAGCAATTGCATGAAGTGAGCAGCCAAAGTAACCAGATCGAGAGATGGGAGAGCCAGGTTTGGCGGGGGTTATTGGGAGGGTTGTAAGACGGCCGGCTCAGATCTTAACCGAAGTGAGGTATGATGGGGACGGACAAGGGGTTAGACGAGGGCACACACTGTCGAAAGATGGAAACGGGGCATGTAATTGTGCGTATGTGGCAAAGCCAAGCATGGATGTTGGCAGATCCGAGTGTGAATAGCAGACAGGCGATGATGGGGAAGCAGGGTGTATGCTTGTTGCTGTTGGATTTGAGTTGAGAATGAAGCACTCGAGGCAGCCAACGGCAATATCGGCCTAGGTCTGAAGTTTAATACAAGGATTGGAAAGAAGCAAGTGAGTCTACAAGCAATACGCAAAGCGAAGGGAATACTGGGGAGAAGAGAAATGTGTAAGTAGTGAAATAGAATAGGTGCTTCAACCAAAGACGGCCAACTCCTGTCACCTTGAGGATTGTCTCATCGAGAAGCGGTGCAAGTCTGGCCGCTACGTCGACCAGAAGCCGACCCTGTAATGTGCAACATGGCAGCAGCAAAACTCCCACGATTCATCAATTCTTCACAAGATCCATGCACGGTTAAATGTCAACGCCCACTAGAGCGGCGGGAAGACGAAGAACAGACACACCGGAGAGCGCTGCGAGGACTTCGATGGTGCAGGCGATGGCACTGTGGTCGTTGCGGCGATCGGGCACAACAGGCTATGCAACACAAGGGCGACCCCGGGCGAACAGTGCCTTCGTCAGGAGGCATATTCTCCCCACTGCCTTTTCCTTCCTTTTGGACTGGAGTTGGGGTTTGAGGCAGTCTTGTAACACATCCAGGTTTCGACCCCCCTGTTGGCGGGCCCCTGAAGGCAGGGTTCCACGGCTGGGCTGGGACCTGCGAGTTTTTAGCCTCAAGGGTTAAGGTGGGAAATGGTGGCTCGCTGGGGGACTCGGCCGGGAGATCAAACAAGGAGGGCTGGGAACAGGGCAGGAAAACAGCTTTAAGTGCAGGGGTGGCTGAAGAAGATAAGATGTGGGACATTTCAAATCGAGATCTAGACTGCACTGTGTGATGGTACCGTGATTGTCTTGGATATGTTGGTCAAATAGGGAGTACTCACAGTTCTTAGCACTGTTGTATCTCCAAACGGCAAGTGCTGTCTGGACTTGGCATCAGGGTTCCGAGTCTGAGGAAATGGTCTGTGCGGTATTTCCCCACATTCTACTTCGTAAAGCAACCTCAACTGTTCCTGCCTCTTTAATCCTCTTTAGTGTTGTCATAAGTGGGGGATAAGCATGTCCACACCTTCCGAGGTTGGCCTTGCACCACCGCAATTGCGCGGAACCGGCCCATTGTGGATTGTCTGATATCACAGGAGCGATATCTCGAGTTTCGAACAAGAAACCGCCCCGATAAAATCATCCGGGATCCCGGACCCGTCTATCTTTCTACATGTATACCTCCACACGTGTACTTCATATACGGATACATCAATATAGTATTTAAATCACAATTCAATGTCGTCACCATAGCTCCTGCTCCCTCAATTCGGCTCGAAAGACGGGAAGGTGATAGCCACGGACTTGGCGACATTGAAGGAAGGAAACACTCCGAAACCATTATACAGCAGATGTGGACGTCCGCCTCACGCTTACAAGCGCAGTTGATTCCCATCATATCCAACCTTCGATGTCGTGAACATCGACCAGGGCTCAATACGGCAAACCATGGTCCCTTTCATCTCATCACTGCAGGCATCGTGTTTGCCTCGCAAGTAATTCTATGCTGCCGACTCCTTTTGAAGCAGGGTTATTCCCTTGCAGACTAAATGGTGGCGTCGGCTGCCATCCCAGCTTATTAGACCAAATCCTCCTCTGCCTCATCATCCCTGGCCACACTCAAGAGGGCTGCAGCCACCTTTGGACTAATTGCTTCTAGCCTCCCTGATCACCATCAGTTAACTTTGTTCGTACAGGTATTCCTCATGCTTCATAGGGAAAGTTCGAAGGTGAATCTTCCATGTACGGATCAACGTCTTGGGCGGGATTGGCATACTATGATACACATTGTGCTTCAGGTCGCTCAGTCCATCCGTCGGCGTGGGTAAATTTAACCTTTTCCCCCTCTTGCCTCTTTTCCTCCAGATCTCGAGAAATTCTGGAACATTGGAAACAATTCCCTCTCCCGCAATCGCGCAATCACGCCGTCCGTTCCCGATGTGTGGTTCATCGATATCAGCGGTGCGGTTGA
The DNA here is from genome assembly GCA_000812075.1 of Scedosporium aurantiacum. Lineage (NCBI taxonomy): Eukaryota > Fungi > Ascomycota > Sordariomycetes > Microascales > Microascaceae > Scedosporium > Scedosporium aurantiacum. Next base: position 5,361 of record JUDQ01000657.1, read on the forward strand.
GCCATCATACACATACTCCCTAATCCCGCTTCCTGCATATCGATACAGCGCCGCCTCTTCCGTTCTGTGAGAAGGATGTTGTTCTGAAAGCTGACTATCCTTCTACTTACCAAGGAACAAAAGTCGGAGGAAGATATGAAGTTACTATGGTTCAATTTCTGTTTAACGTTGTCAACCTCCGGCTCAGTCCAAACAAGATTCATGTAGGCGAGAGACTCGCGAGGAATATTTCCTGGTCCACTCTCTCGAACTCATCATTTATCGTAAATTGAAAGCTGCTGGAATATAAATGAATACAGAACTGCACATATTATCCTCAGGTGTCCCTCTCGTCTAACAGGCGAGAGCTACTCTATTTAGCTGCGACAATATCCAACCCTGTAGATATTGGACCCCCAAGAACCCGCCAGCTGGGGACAATAGAAGTGATGGGCAATATCATACATGCGGCCTACTTGTAATATCTAGCCCACAATATGCGAACAAACGAAATCTTGGCTGTTGTGCTGCATAAGGAGTGGCAAAAAAAGAAAAAAAAAACGGCGGCGACTCCGTCCTCTTACCTCGCCTGCGCAGGTTTGGGTGTTAGTGGAACCACGAATCGTACCGTTCTAGCCGTGGAGGCCCTATGCCTGGCGTGTTTTGGCAGCCTCCTCTAGCTGCTTGCCGTTTGCCTTGACCTCTTTTTCTTTCTTTTTGGAAAGGCTGGGTGGGGATCTGATGGATGATCTGCGATCCGAGTTGACTTTGCTATATGCAGTAGTCTTCCCATTTCCCACATTGTTCTTAGTGGATTTCAGTCTAGTCTCGGACAGTGCCCGAGAGATTTCAAATACAATTTGATCCGTGATATAGTTATGTACCATTGGGTGCTAGATTCTATTGTTGGATTTGGCAAGTTTGGACCTTTTGATGTTGACCTACACGGGTTGAGGTCGAAGATTCCAATCGCTCAAGTGTTAAACCAGAAAACGCCCGAAGAAATAGGAAAAGGGCAAGTAAGTCAACCTATTGCGGGCTATATCATCGATTGATCTCTCGATTCTCTCTAACACGAAGACCATACGGGTCCTAAATCCTGCCGACCACACTATCTCGCATAACTTCCCCGATGCCATCCACCTTCTTTCCCGCTCGTTACGGCGATCATATCGTGGAGCCGGTTAATGCCCTCAATCCCCTCCCCATCGTTCTTTCGAGACTGTCTATCCCGGCGATCGCCGCCTGGGACCAAAGAATCCAACACCGGCTTTTTTATCTTTTTTTTTTTTTTTTTCGATATTCCTTCTTGATACTTGCAATGTGGAAGTCCCATTTCTCTAGGTATGCAACGTTCGGCAGCGCGGCAATGAACGATGAGATGTGCATCTTAGCTGAATGATATGCAATCTCCGGGTATCAAGTCGGAAAGGAGAAGGGAAACAGTAGCCCAAGTGGTGCCAACGTTCCGGTTTTGTCTTATTCAGGTGGGGGGCCGCTTGGTGTTTCCACTCCACAACACCATCTGTCGGTCTATAGTTTTCGTGACGCGTGTTTCTCTGGCGGCTGTGGGATGGAAGGTTTCTTGGTAGATGAGCAGAGCATGCTCGAGTGATCGTAAGAGCGCATGCAGTTCGATTCGGTGGGAGTCCCTTACGATGTAGGTGAGAACTCCCCCGACTGCGGAAGAAAGATGGGCAGATGCCGGTAGTTGGGCAAGATGTACGAAGTAATGTGAGGAATAATATGGCCCTTTTTGCTCCTGGGGGATCAATATAACCCAGTTAGGATGCGTTATCTATGCGTTAATGTTTTAACACTTTGATGTAAGCTAATATGGCGAAGGACTGGGTATAGTAGACTGTTGGGGTGCTGGAAACGAAACATCATCTTGACAAAGAAAGATTAACGGCAGAAGGACTCATACCATGTGCGAATAAGTCTGCAGGGCTATGTGCTTTTATGCCGTTATTCTCGAATTTTTTTCTCGAAGTAAAAAGAGATCTCGCTCAAATAGAGAATCTCTGAGCAGTCCATAGCAAGGCTTATATCGTATCGCTCCCAAGTGGAAATAGAAATAGCTAGCAGACACATCATGGGGCGGGCTCCCCAAACCAGCACTAGAATCCATCATCTCAAAATATCACCTTTTCCAACGTCGTGGCTACAGGCATGCTGCCATCCAGGGAGCCTCTCTATCGAGAAACCTCCTTCCCATCAGGCAGGTACCCTTGAGCTTTGAGTCTCGCATCTTCTCGGGCATTCTATCCCCCTGACCGCCCTACGAGAGGACTCAGGCACATAGAATTCCTCGATTGCTCTCTCCTCCAACAGAAAAGAAGACCCGAGCTCCCCTACTGAGCTCATTGCTTCTTGCCCTTGGCAGCCTGGGCCTTGAAGGCAGAAGAGATCTCGCCCGCAGCGTAGTAGATGGCGTACAAGGGGATGAAGACCCAGAGGGTGTTGAAGAAAATGAGGTATACCCACTTGTACATGAAGTTGCTGGTGTCGAGGTTGACGTTGCCCGTCAGCCACTCGGGGCAGAACGTCATGAAACCTGTAGCGCGGAAAGTCAGCCATGGCCATCTTGAACTGTGTCCGGGAAGATAAATGAAGGGGCAGAGGAGAAGGAAACAATGAACCCGATCCTTCAAACAAAGAATGGTACACACCTCCATAAAGCTCACAAGTAGCAAGGACAATCATCCAAACATTCGCCATCGGATTCCTCCTCACAAGCCCCCAACAAACCGCCACCGCCAACGCCGTATCCAAAAACACCGTCAACAACTCCAAGCTCACGACCCCCAAATCCACACCAGCCCACCTCTTGTCCGCTCTAGCGTACACCATCCACAGTTTCGCGAACGCGTCATCGCCGACCTGCGGGCCGAAGATGCGGTCGGAACCCGTACCGAGGAAGTTGTAAGGCGTCGGGTAGTACGCGGCGGCCGCGCCGGCGGACTCGAGCTCGGAGACGGCGACGGACGAGAAGAAGCAGTGGTAAAGGAAGCTGCCCTCAAGGATGGTGTGGCAGAGGGCGTCGGCGGCGTGCCAAATGAAGAGGAAGCGCGTGGCGGAGGGGGTGGAGGCGGGGAGGAGGGCGCGGGCGAGGACGATGCCGGTTAGGGCGATGGCGACGGTGCCGGCGAGGGAGTAGAGGGTTGTGCTGTCGAAGAGATCTGGTGGGAGTTGGGATGCCATTTTGAGACGAGGATTGGCAAGATTTTTTGAATCGTATGAGCGAGGTGCTCTACTCGGTTGAGATAGATGGGGTTGTTGGGATTGATCTCGACGACTTCGTGGTGAGAGAAGTTCAGTTTTCTTCTCAATTCGTACGCGAAGAAAGTTAACTGAGATTTCCCCACGCGTTTTCTCTCTCGCTCTCTTTATCACCAGGATACCACGGGGAGCTAGGCTCGTTGGACGTTGAGGAGGTCGGGGACAATTTCGGCTTGGCAGAACCCGAGAGCTGATGTGGGAATGAAAGCTGCCGGTTTTATTGGGGAAGGCGGGGATGGCCCATGCTCCTTCAAGCTTCCGTCGCGCCAAGACCTCCAGGAACAGACGCAACGTTCTCACCACTTTACCACTCTCTCTCTCTCTTTCTCCAAAGCAAGAAACTGGACATCACATTCAATCCCAATTTTGGGCACAACTCAGGTCGTATTAATACTCCCGCATTGATCTATATAGATATCTGTTCTATCCAACTCAATTCGCCTGCGGGGTCAAGTTTGCTAGGTTCTGAGTGGAGTACATTGAATATCCTCATGTTGCCCCGGATAAGTCACTCGGTCCCTAGAGCTTCTCGGTCTCCTCGAACCATTCCGTATACGGGCTAGATCAAGTAGTCGACACCCCAATAGTTGTTGGTTTAGGTGGATCGCTTATTCGCCTCAGCGCTGGCATCGTGCTGGCTCTCGTTGAACTTGTCGCTGACGGCATCCTTCGCAGCGGAAGCACTGTCGAGACAGAGATCAAGTTAGCGAACGATGCCCATATCCTCTCAAGCCAAGGATCCGCTAAATGGGAAATCTTACCGGGTGCCGATGGGGTTGTTGCCGTCCTTGGCAACTTCTTTGTTGGCCTCCTTGGAGGCACCAGCGGTAGCAGACTGGACGCTCTCGGAGACGTAGTTGGTGGCCTTCTTGATGGATTCCATTTTGGACAGGTGGGATTGTTTGACTTGATTTGGCTTTGTTTCTGTAGAGTGGGGTAAAGTAGAGTAGAGTAGAGTAGAGTAACTTGATTGGTATTCAAAGGCTATGTGTTGGAGCGTGTTGGAGAAGAGAAGATTGAGCTCATTTTGACGGAGGAGATGCCTCGTTTATATACACCATTCCGCGTCAATCGGCGATCCAGAAGCCGCCGTAACTCCCAAGTGTTTGCTACGTCATGATTTCTCAGCGCCTGGTCTACGTGATCTGTGATTCAACCGATCTCTCAGTCTCCTCACCCAACGAGAAGATGTATCTCTTGTTCGTCCGTGAAGATCTTTGTTCAAAAGGCCACTACGATGCGTGACGTGTGCCAAGATGGCAACATGGCAAGACGGGAAGAGTGCGTAATGGCTGGCATACTACTGATTTGCACCTCACTTCGAAGTAGTATATGACACAGCCAGGAGTATATGTGAGATCATGGCTCCGTTCCCCTCCAACCATGGAGCGAGCTGCTGCCGATTCAAAGTTTAGGCTTTGTGGGGAAACAGGGCCCCTTGCTATCACCATTGCCTAAGTGGCTTATTTGAGTTCGCGGTCCCTTTTCTGAATACTGTTCTATCGGAGCCACCGATATAGAAACCCATCCTATTTCGGCTTGGTGTCGGAGAATTTCTTGCTCCTTTCAGTGCCAGCCCGCGAAACGCCCAGCTACCTGAGGTTTAATGAAACTATGGACGTTGCGGTGGGTAGAAACTTGCCATCTGCGATTGTGTCTTGATATAGAGAACACGGGGGATTACGACCCCTCTGGTTGTTGAGATACCCATGGTATCCAGCAGCCTAAGGCCATCAAGGTAACTCCCGGGCACGAGCTTCTGTGATCTTCCACAGTCCCCGGCTAGTCCAATATGATGTCACGTTTTGCCGTCCTCGATGCTGCTACGTCAACGTAGGCTTCTCGGTGTGCCTGCTTTCAACCCGTTCCGCCCTGTGGTTCCTTGTATAAGCTTTAGCGTGTCAAGTACAGGATCCCACCTTGGCCTTTAAGGTTAACTCCACAGGGCTTTATTCCGTGTTTTGTCTAAGACTTCCTCGGCCCGCGTGAGACATGTGTACGTCATGGATGAGAGACGTCTTGACCGTGGAAGTTACAGTTGACGATGGGATATACCCCACGATTTGAACGTTCTTCCCATACTAAGTAAGCTCTTGGGCCAGTGTTTACCCCTTGCTCAATTTACCAGGGTTAACATCACGGTAGATTTTCACAGTCAATCTTTAAGAGGCTGGCTCTTCATCTAGTCTTCTAACATCTTTGGTGGGTATTGATGATCTCCGCATGCAAGGATAGATGATCGATCATCCCGCCTGGCGGTTGGCTTACCTACATCCCTTCTGTCTTGACCCATCTCTGTCTATCTATACGAAGTAACTAGAACGACAAAAGTCCCCCGAGGAGGAGAGCTGGTCAAGCCGAATTTAGTTCGGCTCCTAAGGTCTCTTTAGCGTCTAATCATGGTTGGCGGTGGCTGAGACTATTTTCAGTGAACCTGAACAAGGAAATCAAGCAATCTAGCCCGTATAGCTCAGTGGTAGAGCGCATCACTAGTAGATCTAGTGAGATGATGAGGTCCCTGGTTCGATCCCAGGTGTGGGCAGTAAGCGACTTTCATTTTTGCCAGTTTCTTCAGGCTCCTCCTCCCTCCTCTTTTGCTTTTTCCATGTCTCCACTAAATTTTTTTTCTTTTTTTCTTTGGACATTCTTCAAGATTGACTTGCTGGGACCCATATCTGGGCCCTCCGGAGACTCTCCAAACCAATGGAACTCAGTCATTCCCGGCCTTGTGGCCTAATGGTAAGGCGTTAGATTTCGGCTCTAAAGATTGTGGGTTCGAATCCTACCGGGGTCGTTTGGCAAGTTCATTACTTTTTTGTCTTTATTTTTGTCTTTATATATATATTTTTCTTTTCTCTTTTTCCTCTTTTTTTTTTTTTTTTTTTTTTTTTTTTTTTTTTTTTTTTTTT
>JUDQ01000658.1:0-11428 GCA_000812075.1 Scedosporium aurantiacum
AAGGGGCGGAAGGGGTGGGAGGGGGGCAATGTGGGAGGGGGAGCCTGTTCTCTGGATCCACAAACTTCTCGAACGAGCATCGAAGCTTTTGAAATGGGGGAGGTCGGCATGGCCTGGCTAGCAAGGCCTGGCATCGAATGGAGCATGGAGCATGGAGAATGGAGCAAAGCGTGCAGCGCAGCACCAGCCAGTCTGCGTGGAGGAGTCAAGGGCAACATAACATCAATGGCTGGCCTGGCTGGCCTAGTTTACTTCGCAATTAGCTACCCTGTTATTAGAGCTGTTACCCTGCAGAAGTGCCCCATTCAAAATTGGCCAAATCAACGACGGGAATTGGCGATGGATCCAAAAGAAATTTCCCCCATGGCACCAGGATGCGCTGCTAATCACTGCCAACCTGGGTAATCACCCATATGCAACTCTGGTACGAGCACCAGAGGTTTGTGACGTGATATGAGACTCCATCGACCACTCTCTCCATCTTGTCGGGTTTAGCTCCGCATTAGGGCAAGGGAACGCTAAAAGACGGCGACAACTGTGACCTTTTTCTGTCCATTTCCGCATCGGTGATCGTGATCGAAGGCAGTTTCCGATGCAACAGGTATTGAATCTTCAAACAAAGCAGCAGAGAGACACATACTGCGGTACAGATCGACCATGTCGTTTTGCACTACCTTACTTCGTACTCGGCAGATGACGAGAGGGTCAATTTGATCCGGGATTGATCAATTGATCTCGCATGCGCCTCGAATGCCGCTGCTCTGCTGCGATGATCTTGTTCGTTCCGCATGATTCAATGATTTCGGCAGCCAGCGCCGCCCCGTGCTCCTCAATCTCCCCGTTTGACCCCACTTATAAGTGGCAACAATCAGTGTACCAGCATGAGTTTACTTGGTCGATTCTCAAGTTTGAAGTCACACGGGAACAGCGTGGCCGGGCTGGCTGGCTGGCTGGCTGCAGACAGGACAGTACTTCGTACGAGGATCCCCGAGTGGGCGGTTGGGGAAATTTGAGCACTCATGTGCTTGGATGGACTCAATTGTTCCAGAAGGTCTCCCGCCGCCCACGGCAGGGTGAGGGTTCCAGCCTCCATGAAAGCCCCCCCCCCAAAAAAGTCCAACCCGCAGCAAATATCTTGGCAAAAACGTGGTTTACCCTGCGAAGTACTTCGTCCACTGGGAATGATACGACGCTGTGAGAGGTACGACGTAGTGTACTCGTACGAAGGACGTACACTAATACTCGGTAGCCAGTCTCCAATGCAGTGTCTATGAAGTAGTGTACAAGTAATACACTAGTACTTCATCGTTGTACGAAGTACTTCGTACCTATCAATCAGTTGATTGATCAATCTTTCTAGTAGAAGAGGACCACCAATTTTAAGGGGACAATATTAAAATTGATTTGAACAGCTGTATGAAAGTCCGTTGCCTGTTCATGGGCCATTGTCACGACGCCCTTGCCTAGCAGTTGTTGCCCTCAGCCGGACGGCCGTGTATGAAGTGGTTCTATTCGACGGGCTCGATGTTGTCCATGACATTTGATGAAGTCAACCTCTTTCGTACCTTGTATTGTTGTATCACCACGACCTCGTCCTGCACGAACTCGACTTTCTAATATTAAGCTCAGGCAGTCGGATACCCACAGGAGCGCCAAGTATTCCAACATATACTTCGTAGTAATAGCGTAGTTCGTAGTATATAATGTACGAAGTACCTGGAGTTTATTACTTCGTAGTATGTATCAATTCGATGATTTCCTGTGCAACCCACCTGGTGATCAATCCTTTGTCCTCTGTCGTGATTTAGTAGTATTTACGTGTATTCGTACAACCCCTACCAGATCCTCCCCCACACACATACACTCGTCGTCATCATCGATGGATGCTAGAGCAGAGCAAACGTGGAGTACAAAAGTAATATGAAGCTGACGAAGTATGACTGAGGCAGGGTCCAATCGCTGCCGGATAGATCCATCCTCCATCCTCCCGCTCCAGAATATATCACAATTGAACCAAGTAATACAATACCACTATTCATCCGCTCTTTGACAACCCCCTAACTCCTTGACTGGCCAATCTCGATGACAATATTACGCGTACTGCTTCTATATCATCTAGAGCTATAATACTCCACACCGCCTCTCTCTCTCTCTCTCTGTCCGCCTCGTAGTCTCGCTGTTGCTCCAACCCAACCTCGCGGCTGGTGGGATCGTGCTCTGCCCCGTGTCCCCATCGGCATTACCGGCCGCCCAATTCCCTGGACAACAGGTACTTCGTAGGGAAAGACAGCAGCCCAAATCAGTAAAAGTAAGCGACATAGGGAGAAGGGCATCACCAGATATTAATTGATCCATTGGAGCCTTACCGGTATTTCCCTGTCCTCCTGGTAAGCTGTACACCACGAGTCATCTAGCTTACTTCGTAGTCCATGTCTGTCCAAGGATAGAAACAAGGGCACAGCTCAGGAACTCTCCGTCATGCAGGCCCCCCCTCGGATCATGATCATCGCACCAGCAACTCAAAACGATCCCTGGAGGTCTATAATGCCCTTGCCCTGGCCCTTGCCCTTGCGTCTTAATGAGGATTATGCCCCGCTATTGCTACCCAAAGACATGGGTTCTCAGAAACGAGCAATTTGAACACTCACAGCAAAAAAAGGATTATAAGCTAATAGTGTAGGCTCGTGGTCGACAGGGATATTTTTCCAACGGCCGTTCTCTTTCTTCCCTTCAGGTCGTTCTTGGCGGAGTCCTTTTGAAACCTGCTTGAAGTTTAGCTCTGTTTTCTTTTCCCGTTCCGCGGGATATTTCTCTTTTTCTTAACATTTCCACCGAGGGAGACTTTTTTTGGACCTTTCTTTTTGACTCGGCATTTGGCACGGGATTTTTGGCTTGAAGAGGCAGGTGTGAGATGTGACAGACCGTTTCTTGAAACCCGCAAAAAAAAAAAAAAAAAAAAAAAAAAAAAAAAAAAAAAAAAGCTGCCTCTCTCAAACTAAAATGATGGCGCTCAAGAACGCCTTCGTTGCCCGAGGGTCGGTGGCTTAGAATCCCCGTGTTTCTTTTTTTTCCTATACACTCTCCCCGTTCTTGTTCCGACTCCCTTCTTCGCTCTGGAACGGCGTGGTTTCATCGGAAACAGCCGCCCTCGCCCGCCTCGGCTCTGCGTCCCTTGCACAAGCTTTTCTTCCTGCAGAAGGGAGGCCTGGCCAAGACGGTATCAATTCTTCCTTGTTCTTCAGGAACGCAATGCATTGAGGTTACGTCTTGGATTAGCCAACTCTTCTTCAGACTTGACCTATTCAATGGCCTTGCGTTTTTCATTGATGCCATCACATTCCACTCCATGTGGTAGTCGGTCTTACTCGCCTCCACGTCGTACGTACTTCGCAGGGACGACGATAGTTGCCGAGAATCGGCTTTGCAGGCGTATTTTTCCCCAAGAGCCGTTTCTGCCTCATCTACCCTTGCTTTCTCGAATATCCCCTTCTGCAACACCCGCCTTGCATCTCCTCTCCCGTCCAGCCCCCAAAAAGGTTTCGTAACTCCCTTTTTTCTTCCCGGCTCCCTCCCCCTTAGTCAAAGCTCTTTTTTCCTTCTTTCCTACTTCGTACACTCCAATGTCGTGCATTTCCCGAATAGGCATTTCGCACGTGGTGGATAAACGGGAAAAGGGAAAAAAAGGGATCGTTTTTGGCGAAGCGAGATGGGGGCGGCCGGACTCGTCTCCTTTTCGCTTAAGATGCTACATGCGGCAGGAGTTGGTTATTTTGCAATGGTCGAGCAGAGTGGTATTGCAGAAGACAGGCCCGGCATCGATTTGATCCATCCCGGACACCGGCTTTGAGGGTTGTGGTTCGTGTTCTCGAGTCTCAACCTGAAGGGGATCAACAGGGGGATTGATACAAGTCATTGGGATATGTAGTCCTGATAGAGACTTGGGAACGAGTAAATGTTGAACGACACGACGGACTTGACTATCTCCCGGTCACGGCTGGCACGGGACATCTTTTCTAGAAACCATTCCTGCCTCGTCTAAAGTAAATTTGCATCGGCATTTCTCACGAGGAAAAAGGGAAAAAAAAAACAGTCCCTATTCGTATCCGTGCCCACCGGACTGAAACGTATTGGATAGCGAGTACGAAGTACTTCGTAGACCCAGCAGGTTGCCTCTCGTCATTCATGGAAAGTTACGATGGGAGGCAGAGCTGTTCGCAGAGCATCTAACACGGCATCAGCTATAGCTGTCGTGCGTTCACCGACGATATAGTTGTCAGCGGTGTGCATTGCTCGAGTCTGCCAATGTCGACTCCGACCCCGTTTGAGCACCTCTCGAATCTCTGACCTTCTGGCACACAATAGATATTACACGACACAGTGAGCCTCTACCTTGACGGCTCGTTCGTGTCCTTATCATCCTCGACACGGACCCTTCTGCCACAGAGTACTTGTACGCATTTAATCTCCAACCACCCTAACACACCTAGTCCTCATGACCGCGTGCAATGTAAGTCGTCATCTCTCATCCCCTTCCAACGCAGTAATAGAACAAGGGAAAGAAAATAAGGGAAGGAAGCGAAAAAAGTTCCCCGGCCCGAAATGCAACATTCCAGCAACACCACCCAAAAACCCCTTCCCTCCCCAAATCTCGCCCTTTTAGCCGTTGCGGTCCGCCCGCCGTTTTCTCCCACCAATCCATCACCCATGGATCCCATCCACAGACCATGCCTCGTCGGGAACACAAGAGTAGCCCATTTGATTCCTTTTTTTCTTCTTCTCTTTCTTTTGATAACTATTCTTTTCAAAAACTTACCCGCGCTGTTCCGGATGGGTTTCGGGATAAACCTTGTCCCCATTTCCCCAAAAACCAGCCCTATACAACCACGGTAACAGAGAGATTACAGTTCATCCCATCTTTCTTTCTTTCTCCTCCTCTCTTTTTCCTTTCTTCCGTCGACTTCGTATACGAAACATCCCCCTTCCGCGGGGTTTTCGATCCGTCCGTTGTCTCCTTCTGGTTCTGTCCGAGAGCGTGACCAAAAAACTGCTACTACTACTGTCTTATTACACCGGGGCGCGTATAATAACAACCGGTGTATGTTCCCTTTTCGCTTGGACCTCCCCCTTCTGGCTCACCATTACAAAGAAATTACTCGATCCTACGAAAAAGAAAGAGGTACTCTTTTCGCCGTTTTTACCTTGAACCTTTTTGCGAGGGATGGTGTTGTGTAAGTTGGGATCGAGGCTTGAGAGTTTTTGTGACTTGGAACTTGTTTGGTACACCCGCTTGCCCAACTTCCAACGGCGCAAAAGCGTATATGCCACCCATGAGACTGGAACGTTATACGAAACTCAGATACCTTCTTTCTATCTTTCGTTTCTCATTTTTTTCCCTTCGGCCGTTTGTGTCGATGACTCCGGTGTCTCCCGCCTCCCGTACTTCGTAGACACTAACCAGTCCCTATGCCGATTCCCCACACCGAACTTCTTCTTCCTACCCTCCCTCTTCCACTATGTTTACAGTAGACCACGTAGACTTTTTGTTAACACTAAACTACTTCCAACCATAACGAACACACCCCCAAGAAAAAAGAAGAAGAAGAAGAAGGTGCTGATGAAAAGAGGAAACGGGCCGCGAGGATGTCCAGGGGTGGTAAGACGGATGCAAGTCAGACGGATAGTCAGAAAACGGCACGGGCGAGGGGGATCCAACGTCATCTTGTGACGGTGGTGCGGAGGAAGACGACGTTCGATTTGTTCGAGGGGGAGGGAGTACCTGCGACATCCATGGACATCCATGTTCTCTGTCACATGCTTATCTTCTTGCTTTGATATTCCCCGGACCATTTTTTTGATACATCTTTAATAATTCTACACTGTATTCGTAGATTAGAACCCTGATCTTTTTTACACCATGCCCAGAACTGCTCCATACGAAGTACGCGAACATTAGAATACTTGTAGCTAAATAGAACGAAGCATTATTTATTCAATATCACTTGTATTAATAAAACCCCTTTCAAGGACTTGACTATCCTTACCCCTACGTACCCAACTCAAGCTAGCCCATCATCTGGCCGCGGGAGTATTACTTACAACGACGAGGCCGATTCGCCAGCCTTCCAGGGAAATGCCAAACAAGGAAAGTATGGATGGCGAATGCCAATGCGAGTGGCCCCTGGGCCCGGCCATTAACTGGGACGCCGAAGGAAAGCAAGCGCAATAAAGCCTCAAAATCTTGGTTTTGAAGGAATCAGTAAAAGAATACATGATATAACCCGAGGGGGCTCCAGCTCCTAAACCCCAGGAGATGATTGCTTCACCGTTGCTAGTCTCACGTATATCGACCCAACTCGAGAACACCATGCCCATCGAAAAGATAGATACACACATAGACCCAAGGTTCATACACATGAGAGGGAAAAAAAAGAAATTGGTATCAAATAAAATGTAATGTAATGTGATGATCCTAAGCCATAGTCTATACCACCCCCTTAACCCTTTCCCCCAAAACGCCCATGCTCATGAAAAAAAAAAAAATACCGATGATGCTATATGCGTATGTGCATGCGTATAAGGTGAACAAAAAAGGAAGAAGACTCGTCCCGCTTGCATTCTCACCCCCCTTCACTCAAGGAACGGATCCGACACCTCAAGCCTCTTAGGCGCGGGCTCAGGATCATATTCGCCCCCGGTCGCCCGTCTATACTTGTCAAGCCACAACTTCCTCAGCACCCTGTAGATGAAAACGAACTGGGTGTCCGCCTGCACCATGGACTTGCGCTGCTCGCGCAGCCTGTCGACGACCTTGAAGATCAAGTCGGCCTCGGCGTCGTAGTTGGCGAGGTATCCGGCGTCGAGCTCGCGCATGAGGTGCTCCAGCGCGATGAACGTACCGGTGCGGCCGACGCCCGCGCTGCAGTGGATGATCCTCGGGCTGCTGTCGCCATCGTCGCGGGCGCTAGTGGTGGTGGTGGTGGTGGTGGCGGTGGCGGCGGTGCTGCTCATCGTGTTGTACTGGCGCGAGAGGCGCATGAGGTCGAAGAAGCTGTCGAGGTGCTCGATGGCGGGGACGCCAAAGTCGGGCCACCGCGTATACAGCAGGTGCCAGATGACGCGGTCCTCGTCCTCGCCGTCGACGCGGAGTATCATCTTGCGCACCTCGATATCGCCGTCGGCCAACGTCTCGAACTCGACGAAGCTGAGGTCGGCGGCCCAGCCGTCCTGCCAGACGTCCCGTTCGTTGAGCCTCCACGTGGCATCCGCGTCCAGCGAAGCGGGGAAGTAGGGGAAACACTTTGGGCACTCGTTCTCGACCATGTTGGTGAGCTGGACGATGACGGCCGTCGTGCCCAGCTGCTCGGCGATCATGCGCCAGACGTAGTCCGTGGACTGCTGCGTCGGACCCTGCATGGCGATGTAGCGGAGGGGGGGGAGGTTGTTGGGGTCGGAGGGGGACTCGAGGACGATGGGCGAGGCGTTGACGTAGTCGATCATGCCCTCGGCCACTAGAAGTTTCACGCGGTTGTGGCTCCACGGCTTGATATTGTAGTAGCGGTCCATGCCGGTTCGTCGTAGGTCGGGTTGCGACGAGTTGGGGCTCGCCCGGGGCGAGTCGATGTGTTCGAGAACGCAGCCGGATTGGAGGCGTTTCCGTTCGTTCCAGATAATGTCTAGGAATTTGTGTGCTAAATCTAGAGGTAAGAGAGAGCAAGTTAGCTGTGCTCCTTGACAAAGAGAAAAAAGGGGAAAAAAAGAAAAAAAAATAGGTCGGTGACTGTGGGGGAACAGAGGAACATACCTCTTTCAGAATACGTAAGGAAAAAAGGTATCACGGGTTTCTCCCCGTTCATCTCGTCCCCAGATTCCGTTTTGCTCGTCTCAAACGTGTCTTCCACCTCTTCCACCAGTGTATCGTCACCGCTCTCTATAGTGAGCCTTGGCGGCGTCGGCAGGACCTGTGTCTTCTTATCCTCCTTCGCCCTCGATTTATTAGTATCCTTTGCTTTGTCCCGCTTGTCCTCGGGCGAGCGGGACATCACGCGCCCTACATCGTGAGTCACAACGGTCGGCGGAGGCGACGTGGGTAGGCAGGCGGGGGAGGGAGACCTCTGGCGCTTATGGGGGCTGCGCAAGTGCAAGCCCTTGAGCCCTGCCACCTTGAGGAACTTTTCGGTTTTGGGCGTGTTGGTCGTGGTCGCGTTAGCCGTGATCGTGGTCGTGGTCGTACCTAGGGGTACGACTGGCGCGGGCGCGGGCGCGGGCGTAGGCGCAGACGACGCAGGGGGCGAGGGAGGGGTCATGTCGCGGTCTGTGACGTTGTTGATGGATTTTGCGTCGGTGTTGATGGTCGGGTGCTTGGGGCGACGGCGGAAGCGGGGTATGCGATCCATGGTGGGCGGCGCTTTGTTTTGCGGACGAGGTGTTGCTGTCGAGAGCGAGGCTGAAAGGATTGGAATGGGCAGTGGCTTGGCGGGATGCCTCAGGGCGAGGTTCGCAAGCGTTGGTGGGGTTCTCCGTAGGACAAGAATGGTGCTGCGCGGAACTTGTGTGTATGCGAGAGAGCAGTAAAAAAAAATGTGGCGGAGGTAGGGAGAGTTTGGAACGAGACAAGGATCGACTTGGCGCAAGGCCAGGGGCGGTTCTTTGGAGGAAGTCGAAGTAATAGTTTATGAGCAGGGGACTAGAAGAAGTGTTGCCACGCCGGATCCTCGGTCGAAGTCGATGGAAAGGCAAGAGAGCTGGCCACGAGAAACTGAATAAATCAGGTTATGTATGTCGCGTGTATCCGGCGCGTGGGTCTCATGGAGCAGGTCAGGAAAAGAGAGAAAAAAAAAAGTTAAGAGGGGAAAAAAAAAATAAGTTTCCCCGTGCAGTGAGAGGATCCGAGAATGGGATGAACAGGGGTATCCTCGTGGACAGGATCCGAGGAGACAAGCGGAGATGCAGGGGAGATGTACGTGTATCCAGTACCTCGTACTTGGTGGAGTTGACTGCAGAATGTAAATGTATTTTGTACGAGTATGTCGCAAGGGCGAAGCTGTGTGAGGACTCCCGCTGATGTCGTTGACGCTGTATGGCGGAAGAGCCTGCAGCCGGAGCGGGACGGGAGCAGGCCAAGTCAAGGGTGCATGCAGCAAGGCAAGGAGAGGATATGGTGGCTGACGAGTTGAACTGGAGATTGGTGTACGAAGTATATAACGAGGCAACGGAGAGGAGATGTAGAAAATAGGAAAATTAAGAGTTTGAAGCACACAGGAGTCTCGCTGAGGATTTCAGATCTGTTCGTATATATAGGAAGTCGATGTATTGAGCAGCGTCGATTGATGAGCGAGCGATGTTCACTGGGGCAAGGACAATAGCATAGAAGGGGGGGAAAAAAAATAACTGGATACTTTGAATGTCGAGGGATGGCATTGATTGATAGGATTCGATGGTAAAGGGCAAAACGAATAAAAATAGAAATGATTAGAGGTGGCAAAAGGGACGCGCTGTAACGACATGCGAGACGAGGCGATGATTGAAGGAGGACGAAAAAGGACGAAAAAGGACTAAAGAGGACTAAAAAGGAGGTCGCCAATTGCAATTGCCTGCATTGATGTTTGAGATGTGTACATAATACCTTGCATACACCCCAATTACTCAGTACTTCATTGTTCGTACGGACGAGTCACCATCGTCGTTTGCCATTGCCGCCAATAGGCCACATCTCCCTGATACTTGATAGGTTTACTTTTGATACTTTGATGCTCCTTTTCATCCTCGACACTTACGTGCTTTATAGCTTGTGTCTCCTCGTCTGCATTTTATTTATTTCATTCTTTTTCCCCTCCCTTTATTGGACACCAAAGTCGAACACAGTCCTGCAGTGTTGTGGGTTGCCGCCCATCAAGAGATCACCATCAATTGACCACTACGAAGTACTTCATTGTCATTCATACACTTCGGCGTAGTTTACTTTGTAACATTCCACAGGTCCAACAGGACGAGACGTTCCTGCCCGCCCTAGGCTGTCCCGCCTGTGAGATTGCACCCGCCCTACCGAGGTACATAGTACGTCAAGCACAGACGATTGCCAGGCGATTAATTACCCATTCTGAGACTGGGCAAACTGGCTGCTCACCTACCAAGTGACCTTTGAATCTGCACCATCAAATGCATGTCCATTGTTGTGGCTTGAGGAGGAACGCCTTCGACCCTTTCGGTCTTGCAGACGAAGACTGAAGTTGACGAAGCTGTAGTGTAGTGTACAGTTTCTGCACATGTGCGCTCCTGGCAACCGCGTGGGAAGCCAGCGGTACCGAAATTGATTGTTACTCCATTAAACTTGCATGTCTGAAGTACGGTTTTGATGGCGATGGTATCGAGGCGTCCTTGGTCTCCAACTCCCAGCCTACTTTTAGGCTTCGACAAGTACACTTGATCTGTGCATCGTCAAACTCAGACCCCACCACCCAACCTTTAATCCTCAACTCTTGCTCATCCAGCCCATCCATAATTTCCCAACAAGAACACCAAGATACAGCACTTCTAACATTTGGTCACTCGTAATCTTAGCATTCAAACGGTAAAAATTGCCCTCCTTATACAAGGCTAGAGTCACTCTCGTGTGTGGACACTGCGCATGGACGGGCACCAACGCTCTGCATTCAGTTCTGTCCTTATTTTGGTGCCTATAACATAGTGAACCTCAACCCGGTCAGCACTCAATGTTACTGTCAATCGCCATTCCCGAGAAGGTTGAATTGATTGATGCTGCTTTAATTAGCCACGACCAATCCAACAACTTCGCCCTGCATCATCAACACACCCCTTCCCCCGCCCTGGCCCCGTTCCGCTTGGCCGGTTCTCGGCTCTTTCAGGGGACAGATCCATCCCCGACAGCCCTGCAAATCTGCAGATGACCTCACTCGCCTCGCTGGACTCGTCAGTCTGCCAGGATGGTCCTGATACGAGACTGGACCCCTGGGACCGGGGTAAACCGAGCAAATTGACATTCTTTAATCTCCCACGGTGGGATATCAAGATGAACTGGGCTTGGCTTGGGAAGGTTAAAGCTTGAAGCCATCAAAAGCTACGGCCCCTTTTGTGTTCGTGGAAAGGAGTTTGCAAAACGACTTCTCAACAAGTTGAGTACACGGAGCAGCTCGATTATGAAACAAAACGATCCCAACTTTACTAGCACGAACGCAAACGCCAGCCTTAATTATCCTTCGTAAGGGACAAGGAAATGCTTATTCTAATAATGCCAGCCCCTTTCCAGACAAGCGCACAGCCCGTGCTTTTCTGAGCGAGAGGCTTGAAATAATTTGATGCCGTCGTCCAGACTGCGGAGTATAATTGGGCCGGCTGGTTCGATCCATCTTGACTGTGAAAAAAAAAAAAAAAAAAAAAAAAAAAAAAAAAAAAAAAAAAAAAAAAAAAAAAA
>JUDQ01000659.1:0-11348 GCA_000812075.1 Scedosporium aurantiacum
AAAAAAAAAAAAAAAAAAAAAAAAAAAAAAAAAAAAAAAAAAAAAAAAAAAAAAAGGGATATAATCAGCTCAAAAGAGTAAAGAGTATCGTAGTATTCCCAGGGAGGAAATAAAAATAAGTCTTGCAAGAGAATAATGTCTACAAAGTAAGCGACGAGGGGGGAAGCGAGGGCAGCGTAGCAATTTGAACCTGCGGTTATTTTTGTTTCTTATTTTAGAAACGAGCAGATCGCCCTGCCAGATCTCGGCCTCGGTCCCCAGCTCCCACCTTTTTTCTTTTCGCTTGTTGGTGGATGGTGTGTGTCTGTGGGAGGTTGGAGCACTGGAGCACTGGAGCCTTGGGGCACACAGGGTGTGAGTCTGTGAGAAAGCGTGTGCTGTGCGTCAGGCGGGTTGGGAAATAAGAAAGAAGGGCGGCAGATCGGATCCTGGAATAGCTGGAATGGGACGGGACAGGGGGAGGATGTGTCTAAAAATATCATTTCTTGCCTCCCGCTATTAATTCCTACTTGCAGGTGGTTTGGTTAACTTCGCGCGTTGGGTCCTGCTGTCCCACTTCCAACGAGGACACATGGAACGACCTCTGCGACGTCTTACTTCGTATGTATGATGCGTTTTCCGGGGTCCAAGTTCCCGAAGCTCCCGCTGGCGCTTGGCGAGGGAAGTAATGAATACAGGAAGGGAAGCAGCCTACGAAGTAGTAATGAGCCTCCTTGGAGGGCGAGAGAGAGAGGGGAGAGAGAGAGGGGAGAGAGAGAAGGACCAGGCGGGATTAGGCGGGACCTCGGCCGTCTTCCGCCATGAAGAACGCCAAGCGACACGATGTCGCATATTCCTGTGCATATGTGCTTTTCTTAGAATCGCCAATGCTGGCTCAGGTCACATTTTCAATCAATCTCTGCCGCTTGCTTGTGGAGTGGACATTTTAGATTTGCTTCTATTCTGGGATTGGGGCTAGATGATGATCATCTGTCTCGAAACAGACAAACAAAACGAAGTGGACCGAATTCTGTCCGTTTCACTGGGGATGACGGCGGGTACAGAAATAGCTAAGGGACCAAGGGTAGACAGACCTAAGCGCTTACAATCTATCCTATCATCTCTGGCCTTCGAGCTTATTTCGTACCCCCCTGGAGGTGATCTTCTTCCCGTAGGGCTCTCGATGAGGGGGGGCTGTTGAAATAAACCCATCAAATGCATTCGCTAAAATGCCCCGCATACATCAACATCAACGATGACCAGCATCTTAGCCAGGCCACGAGGGGCCAAGCGGAAGTCAAGCGGGCGACACCCCCGGTGCCTTTCTTTCCCCTTCCTCTCGCGGGGCGGTTACGCCCTAATGTGGTATGAGGGGTGTTGAGAGATGTTATATTTTTAGATGCCGAGGAACTCGCTTCACTTCTAGTGACACATCCTTTGCCGCTGGGCTACATGCCCAGATTTACCCATTGCATCATCCAGCAGGCCCGACGTGCCGGGTGTCTACGTGACGACATGTGTTCGAGGGCGTCAAAGAAGCAGATTGGAGACGGAACCCCCCAGGAACGTAAGGGAAGGCAGGGTTCCTGTACGTGATGGTGGTAGGGGAGACTGAAGGCGCCAAGGAGGTATTCCGAACATACAAGTACTAGGATCATTTTTCCCCGCCAGCAGTCTGCACAGTTCCAGCAGATGAGATAGGGCTCCCAGTTGAGAACCAGGAGAGATGCATTCTAGACCGTCAGACCAAGGGCCATTCGGCGGCAACACGCCCCTTCTCCTGCATGGCCTTCTCTCTACCTCCCGCCTCAGCGTCAAGATGCACAAATGATAGTGACGTTGTGGCTCGCCCCAAACCACCGGAGTGTGAGATGTGTGATGTCTGTGTGTACCTTGCAGGGCGCCCATGTGTCCCGAAGCCCAACCAGAGTAGCGGATGTGAGGAAAACATGAACCGGCCGAGATTCAAGGGGAGGGCGTGGTTGTTGGTATCAACGCACACCCGCGGGCGTCCCAACGCCGTCTTTTCTGCACGCTGAAACCTGGGCTATCCGGGATCTGGATAGACTACGTACATTGGCGCCCGAGATGTCGGTTCTCTCTCCAGGGGCAGGTGCGGGCGTATCGGAGAGATTCTTCTGTGACGATTGGGTAGCAGTCTCCTCTGACTGGGGTCGAGGGCGTGGATGGAAGGAATAAAGTTCATCCCCCGGGGGGGGGCAAGGAGAACGAACGGATGACACTGGAGCGTAGATATGAAGAAGCCACTGGCTACGACGAGTCCGTTCAATGTGAGGGCTGCGTGTGAAGACGAGGTAGCAAAGCCGCTGGCAAGGAGGACGTGGGCGCTTAGAGACGTGTGGGCGCTTAGGCACGTGCAGCCTGTGATTGTGGTAGCTCCGACTTGATTCGCTGCGTGTGCGTGGCTTGGACAGCATCCCAAGATCAGGGGAATCTCTGGTGCGTCCAGCAATCGGAGATTTTTTGCAGAATGTGGAAAG
The DNA here is from genome assembly GCA_000812075.1 of Scedosporium aurantiacum. Classification (NCBI taxonomy): domain Eukaryota; kingdom Fungi; phylum Ascomycota; class Sordariomycetes; order Microascales; family Microascaceae; genus Scedosporium; species Scedosporium aurantiacum. The sequence goes on from JUDQ01000659.1 coordinate 2,481, forward strand.
GAGAAGAAGGAATGGGAGATGCGATGAAATGATCCTAGCACTTTTGGCTTTCCTCCCTTCATTGCGAGGGCGGTTAGAGGGGAGAGGCTCACTGCCCTATGGCAGGGTGCATCAACCTGTACTCAATCTGTACGTGATGGGGCATTCTAGGAGCATCGAAGTGACGACATTGAACCAGCTGGCGGCAATTGACTGGTCGACAAGTGTCGAGCCTCAACAGAGGAGAGAGACGAACAGGGCAAAGAAACATCAAATTGATTCTTTTTTCTTCCTTCTCGATGTTCGTCATCGGATCGCTAACACCTGCCGGCGGCTTCTAAATTTAGGAGGTCCCCGCCCTCGTGCTTCGCGCTGCTTCCGTGCCCTCCTTCGTGGTTCCGATGCGCTGGATATCACAATCCTCATGACGGCCTTGCCTCTGGTCGACCGTCCCTTGTCGATGGGTGTGTTTGTATACAGGGCGAAGGGGACGGTGACTTACATTATTAGATCTACGAGTAGGGTGTGCCTTCTGACGTAGTGTAAGAACAGGTTGGTGTGAACGATAAGGTCCCCAAATACGAAGTAGATCTAATGTGATTTGTGAGTGCATGTCCTCAACATCGCAAAGCACACAGCGACGGCGCCAAGATGAGAGACACAAGGCCACACGGAAAGGCTGGCTGTCAGTGTCACTGAAACCACTTCGTAGCAGAGAAAGTTCGCCACATCTGAATCAAGCCGCGCTTATATTACCTGACGAAGTACTGGTAGTGTCGTATGTGTACCTACTACGTATGAATACACGTACGTCCTGTCCAAAGATCGAAACAGACTCGATTCAAAGCTCGGCGATATACTTCGTACCCCGGGTCCCCTTCCCTCCTAGTTCGTACTTCGCACCTCGTACTTCGTAGCTTATGTTGACGATCCTCGACATCCGAAGCCGGGTGGACTACCTCCCTATCCCTATATTTACGAACTACGAAGGAGAGGGTGGGCTTGTGCAGCTACCTATGTACTCGTAATCTCCTTTAGATCTCGCCATTCTCACCGTTCCAGGACCTGTCCTGCCCCGAGGACCAAGTTCCTGGGTTCCGCGTGGCCAGGCTGGTGGGATGGGCAAGGGGTCGAGGTTTTGGCGGGTCCAGTTTCCAGAAAAAGGATAGCGGACGCCTTCCCGACTCGAAAGAACAAAGACCAGGCTCTTTTTTTTTTTTTTTTTTTTTTTTTTTTGAGGGGGGCTCAAGTCAGATAAACAATAGGGCGGCATTTCTAGAAACTGCTTGTTGTTCGGGTCAGTGTTCGTACTCCGTACGCGGGTGCGATTGATGTGACTCATACGATCCAGAGCTCTCCATTTCTTCTGGGCAGCTTGGAATTACTGGGGTCCCTATTAATGGATAAGGATGGGTTGGTTCTAGTAACCTTTCTGCATTACTTTGCGGCACAAACCCACACCCCCGGGTCAGTGTATCTTCCAGAAGAAGAAAATTGGCGCGTTCGCGCAGCAAAATGACCCGTTTCGAGATATCCACTCTGACAAGAGTCTAGAGGCTTGGAAGTGCTTGGAATTTCGGACCAAAAAACAGTGTTAGGGGGGGAAGATGTCAGAATGTAACCACGCTCCGCCAGAAGATCCTCCCTCTCTCCGCTCAGTCCCCAGCCTAGCCCTCAAGTCTGCGGCGGGCAACGCCTAGGGGGGTTAGTTTTGTCCCTAATCGCCTTAAATTAGTTCGGAAACGGGTGTGGGTTATGCTGCCGTTCTTGGGGTACGAAGTCGGCTTTCGCTGGCCTGCGGGCTGGTCTGATCCATGAAAAAGCTTTGGGAAATAACTCCATGTCGATCCGATGGATCAAATCTGGAAGGCGTGGAGGTCTGCCCGCATGTCCCGAAACTGCGAAATAGCGGAAGACAAGCTCGAGCAATAGTCCTCAGCATGAAAGCGTTTCAAGATCTGTGGCCAGTTGCCGCCCCTAGAGCAAGCTCTTGCCCTATCCTAAAAGCAAGAGGTCAAGAGGGAACGTGTAGGTTTGGGAGAGAGCGGAACCTGATCGGAATTCTTGGTGGGTACATTCCATTGTCATGTAAACTCCGAAGTACCTCAAGTACTTCATAGTCCCTAGCTCTCGTACATGCACAAAATCCAAACACGCAAACTCGCTCAGCCGCCAGCCGCCAGACAAAATCACATTCCCCACTAGGAAGCCGCCATGACTTGTCTTGGATTGGTACCAATTCACGCATCTTCACCGAAACAGGGAAACCCGATTTGCCAAGCAAATAATTAGGGACCAGCCACAACGCACTACACAGGGCAAGCGAGATGGTGGATGGAAAGGAAATTGATGAGAAAAAGTCCGGTAATTTTTAGCGTGGTTCGACGTACGAAGTATGTGACAGCACCCCCCCGCCCTTGGTCATGAGAGGATGGAAATTCTGCGCGGGACATATTAAATGCACGATGTAACGGATAGGAGAAGGTGATGATGATGTTGAAAATAGAAGAGGAGGGAGGGGGGAAAGCAGGTGCCTGGTCGTGTGTGGAATCATGCAAAATTGATCACACCGGCAACTCCGCAGGAGACGAGTTACTCTATTATAGAGTAGGGCCATTGGGCTTTACTTCGTAGGGAGAGAAAATGGAGTGCTCGTGTAGGAAATAGAGCGACCGAACGATGTGAATAAACGATCCGCGCCTTTCGCGGTCTGAAAACCCACTTTCGAAGAGAGGAACAGTACGATGCACACTTGCCTTTGCTAGGAAATGGTCTGAGGGCGGCAATGGAAATCCCACGGAATCCTGGACTGTCCCAAAGCGGAACACTTAGGCGAGGAGCTTTGGTGGGTTGGAGTCATCCATCTGAATCCGACGGTGAAAGGAGGCGGGGTCGAGGAGAATCATCACCCGTTTTCCTGCCTTGGGTAATATGCTTCGTATGCTCTGAGAAAATGGAAGGGGGCCGATTCCCAAGTTCCGCTGAAGCTGGGAAGCAAACCAACAAGCACGGAAGGGTGGTAAGCCGGCATCGTCTGTCACACCTCAACACACACAAACAACTGAAGTCGCGGGGAAGTATGCCCCCATGTCCCGTGCTTTAATCGAGTGGCTGACTCGGCCTCTCTGCCTGTACGAAGTATCAAATGCCTGCTGTACTTCGTACTTCGTACGAGGCGAAAAGAGCAGAGAAATGGCAGAGAGTTCGGGAGGGGAAAGAGGGGGGAGAGCCCTGCTGTAGCGTAACAGGTTAAGGTGAAACTGAAAGCAAAGTCGAGTCGTACCCGCATGAGATGGGGTGACTTTCTGTTTTCTCAGTTGGCGCTCCTTGCTTTCTTGGCTGTCGCCGGTCTGCGTGAAGAGGGCAAGGAGGGCAAGGGTCAGGTACGAAGTAGTGTACTTCGTCGAGTACTTCGTACAAGCACAGAGGCGCCATTATCTACCTATGTCCAATCAGCCGTCAGGAAAGCCCTGCCACCTGGACAACTTCCCATGACTGTGGTCCATGGCGGTACTAGTAGATTTGGGGGCCAGAACAGGTCCAGTGAGGAGCGGAGATCCATTGATCTGATCAATCAACATTGATTGATGCAAGCCAATACAAGTACTTAACACAACATTGAACTGTGCATTGATGTGTGTGATTGTGTACGAAGCGGTGCCTAACCTCGTCCGTAAGAAAGTGCAGTCCACCTCTTTAGCTCCAATACCATCCTCTCCAGTCTTCTTTCCTCTCTGCTTCGCACATGGTAATTATTTGAGGATGGAACTCTAACGAACAACCAAAGGTAGAGCAGGTACCGAAACTTGGCCCACGAAACTGATTAATGCCTAGATATATGTACTTAGGTACACCCGGAAGAGGTGGTGCTACTTGATTCTACATACACGCCCATGGCCACCTCGTGGTCGCGCCTGACTTACGAAGTACGCTTCGACCAAAGCGTTCTCTTTCCTCGCCAACGAAACTCAACAAGCGCTACAACCGACGACGTGTTCTCCGACGGAGAACCTACGAAGTACGAAGGGCGTGGTCTCGCATTCGCCCCTTGCACCATCGATCAAATACTTCTTACTGTCAATGCTGTTTGCTTTTTCTTTTTTTCTTTTTTCCCGCACACCACAAAATCTCAATGTTCCTTTTCATTTTCTTCCTCTTCATTCCTTCCATCCCCCTTTTTCGGGGGTAGGCTCATCGGAGTGGTCAAAATGTTCATTTACCAAGTAGCCACATCCTCTAATTACCTCGTAATTTCACATTAATACCTACTTTATGCTCCATACTCACAGTCACGTTCTGAGAAATGAGAACGGAGCTAGGATCATAAAATATCGTAAATTCCTTGATTTGGGGAACAAGACGTCTTCCGTCGCTTAATCGAAGGAGGCAGGATAACCCAAATGGGAGAGGAGTGCGTGCAGCAAAGCAAGTCAACAATGAGGACAGGTCTTGGAAGACTGTTGCATCCATTGTGGGAAGTGGCACATTTCTAAAATTAGGGTCTACTATGGGTACACTATTTTGTAGGCATAGATATTCATTGTACACGCGCTCAATGGAGCTGGAGCCTATGTCCGAATTTCTCGGGTCTCGAAAACCGAGAAAAGCTTTGAGGTAATACTTCATAGATAGATTCATAATCGGTCTGGTCCTTCAAGTGTTTGTACGTGCGTAATTACACATCTTGCTTTGGAAACCCTACTCCGTCGTCAGGGAGGTTGCAGATCCACCCTGTGACTTTGCACATAAATGGGGGTTTGCGGGTATGAACAATATCTGGGCTCAGTCCTTGGGAAGAGGAGGACCCAACGGATGATGAGATGAGACGGCTCGGCCATAGATTTCCCAAAGTAGAACAAGCCGCCATGCCTGCCCACTTCCACTTCCATGAGGAGAGGAGCACCCCCTCCGCAAGAGTAGTAGTGTCGACCTTCTAGGGGGTTTGGACTCTTCGAGAATATTTCAAGGTAACATACTCACAGATCCATCTTTTTACTGTACACACTTCGCTGTTGGCTTGTTGAGTGATGCCTAAAAGTGGAGAACTGTCGCTTTTCTCCCGTATTGCCGCGGGTTAGAAATTCATGGCGTCTCTTCTCCTCTCGCTCCCATCGGCGGCTTATGCCATGCAGTGCTGGCCAGTGGTGGCCAAACAGCGAGCTGGCGAAGGAGTCGAGTAGAAATTGCGGGGGAGTACAAGTTGGCGGTGAGTCCGAAAACTTCTAAACGCGGCGCGGGCGGGAGGAAAGGGAAAAAGGCCCCTCATGGAAATAGTCAAACGCTGCGAGATATGCGTGGACGACGGACCAGCCAGTGAGACTGGCGAGATCTGGGGACCGCGTCAAATTGCATTACACACCTGCCCCCTGTCTCGGTGCTCCCATTGGCTCGCACCGCCGGTAGACCGTGGCTCCGTCAACCCCCCCCCCCCCCCCCCTTTCTCGCCAATCCGCTGATGCCACCAGTGACCAATGCTGCTTTCATGATGAGACATTTTGGGAGCCGAATTGCTCGAGTGGAGAGGTACAACTGCAGTTAGTCTTGTGGTGGCAAGGCGAAACAGGCGAGGAGGCCATCCCACCGTCCGCACTCCTGGTGCATATTGGTGACATCAAACTTGGCCCAAGACCAAGTGTGCCAGAGCCTTGGGCGCGACGCCATCTCTGCGACCGTGAGGCGTCAGTGTACCGAGCCCAATAATACTTCGCACAGGAAGGTATATGGAAGCTATTATAGACAAAATATCGGTGGGTGGATTCCGCGACGTTTTTTTCTTATTCTTTTTTTTTTCTTCCTCTTCTTTTTGCTTCTTTTTTTCTTCGGTACAGTTGTAGTCGGCGGGATAGCCGGAGAGATCGCACCCTCCACTTTAATAACCTGACAACAGTGGTATACTTTTCTTTTCATTTTGCCAGGTTATTTCTCGTAGTACCGCATTTAGGACCGAGATGAAATGTGGAAAGAGGGGGGCGGGCATCGGAATGGAGTGTTCCATCTGTAGCTATGTGACTGGGTGAAGCATTGAGAGAGTTTCAGTGTTCCGAAGCAGCCTTGGTTGGTTTTTTTGGTGGCAAATCAACAATCTTATTTGCCGCCGCTGCAGGAGCCAGGGAAGAATGCGAGCGGGTAAGCAGATATTTGAGAAACAAGAACCGGTGCAGCAGAATGTATGGGGAGGATTGCGGGCAGACCGGATGCCAACGCGCCTAGCCGTAGGCTCAATGATAACGACTGTCCACCTTGAGGCTGATGCTAGACAGCATGCTTCCGGAGCATGCATGGTACATGCATGGTAAAGCAACCCCAGTTATAATAATATTACGTCGACATACCTCGTACTTGACAGCAAAGGGCGCTGCGCGGTAAAGCTCGAGATCGACAGTTCCGAGTTGGGGGCGGGCCAGCAGGACACACTGGAGTGGGAGGATCTCTAGGCAGGATCTTTGAATTGGATGTTGTCGGAGACGGCATGGAACTCCGCTCCCGAATTCCGCATAACAATCGACCTCCCCCGTTTCTGTTGGGGGCCGAATATTAGGCTGACGATGTTAATAATGCGCCATGCTGGATCGGACGGGTTGTTAATTAATGAGAAGCGCAGGCTGTTGTTGCTTGTCGATGGAAAAATGGGAATGTCCTTGTGCCGCTGCAGGCTCGGCAAGGCTGACGCGGTGTGATGAAGAAAGAGCACACCCGCATCACATACATTTTGCTTGAATTTTGCCTCTTTATGCGATGCCGCTCGCAGCTTCGATGGAGGTTCCTGGTCTCCCTCCCACCCTTTTTCTGATTTTTCGATTTTAGCCTCAATGCCATCTATCCCTGCGGCGGAGGCGCTCGAGGGTAAGCTTCGCTGGCCTGGTTTGATTGGCGATTCTCCGTTGTGAAGGTGAAGGGCTCGCCCGAGCAGACTAATCTCTTTATCAAAAGCATTGATTGATGTGTGGTTGGCCACTTCGTGCACCATATAATTCTACTTTTGAAGTTGGCATACCGTCTCGCCCATCATGGCATCATGGATCGAATGAACTTTCTTGTCCGTCGCTTACCCGCCTTCAAATACCGTCTACATTAGTTCACTCTAGCTTTCATGTAGGGGCATCCGCTTGAATCACTGGGGCGGGGTTCTTGTTACCGGATGAGACCCCGAGATGGATGAGAGAGAGATCGGGTGTCTCCCCTTCGTAGCATACGAAGTAATTGCAGGTTGATTGAGCATCCCGTAATGGTACAGTCCTGAGGCGGAGGGAAATAATCAATCTAATGTGCCCCAGAACCCAGAAGGATGTCAGCGGCTATTACGTGCTACTCGAACGCGGATCGTCTATTGCCCCGAGGTCTCGCCCACTCAATTGCCAGGAATGTATTTATTGTCGGGGGCCAAAAGTCCAGCTCCGCAGGCCGTTTACAAAGTAATATCGACGGATCGACCTCTCAAAGTGCAGGAAGTAGTATTAGTTGGTGTATTAAAGGTGCCATCATCTCCATTGTCTTTGGGAGGGCATCGTCAATGAGTGTGAGGGTTGTCTGAAAGGGCTCTAATAAAATCGTCTTCCCAAATTGGCCAGTGGCCCTGTGGGTTCTGATCCGCGCTTTACGGTAGCACGAGCTGTGTTGGTTCTAAGACTTTGAAGTTCGTGTTTTGCTGGCGCAGGAGTAGCTGGCTGTTTGCCTCGTACCAGCTGGAACACGGCGGCGGTGTACTTCGAAAGACTACGTCTTCGAGTGTACTTCGTAGGATCTCAAGGATGGGGCTAGCAAGGGCGGAATGCTACAGAAGTGCGAGGTGGGAATTGCTCGCCTCATCTTGCACTAGTCCTCCTCCTAGGCCTGGCTGACAATTACTTCATACTTCGAACTCGAGACAGAGAGATTAGAAGGTTGATTTGGGATTCCACTAAGGTAATGTCACTTCCAGAGTGCCACCACAAGTTGCATTCTTGCCTCCAGGCCCCAGGGCCGAGATATCCACAGCCCCGTGACCAGATTATAGTGTGCTGTTGCCGCTGTCCCCTGGTCTGTCTCCTATTGGAAAATTGGGCCGAGAAGCTATTCGTTCATCAACGACGAAGTACTTCGTACTTCGCAATATACCCAGCCTGATTCCTCGAATCTGCCTGACTGTCCGGCGGGGTAACATTCTGGCGCTGTGGTCCTATCAGCGACTGGAGGTGACGACTTCGGACTTTTTCGGTGTGCAGGATGGGGCAAGAGGCCTCTTTCCCTTCGAACTTGAACTGGAAAATGTGTCGACTATTGTTTTGCGAGGATGAATGTTCAACGCGAGCACTAACCTGATAAGCCTCCGCCAGACGCGCGTCATCCGCCCTGCCACGAGTCACTGTCACCTGAAGCCCCGTCCATAGCCGACTCTATGAGTCTGTACAGAGTACTACTTCGTAGAGGACGAAATACTATGAGGAACCGATTATAGTGGTGCACCGCTTTGAGCGGAGATGAAGGACGAAGGAGACTTGACACGACGATCGATCCCATATCAATTTCGGCAACCCATATGTAGAGGATGAAGAAGGTGCTCCTCCTCCTCTTCTCCTCTCCTCTTCTCCTCTCCTCTCCTCCTTTGATGTACTCAGCATTCCTGGTGACAGCGCGAACCTGCCGTCTCTCCAAATTGGACAGACATATGAAAGTGCTCACATACGAAGTACACATCATATAAATAAAATGTACGAAGTACTAATGCTCTTGCCCATGTTTTCGTGCGGAAGGCACTTGCCATACTAATTTGTACTTGACTTCGCAGTTCGTACCTCGGCAGGCGTACAGTATCATAATGGATTGTATAAATTTTATGCACTGTATACAACAGAGGATACTTTGCAAGCAGCCCTGAACATTGGATAGCCCAAAAACCCCACCCCTCACCCC
>JUDQ01000066.1:0-11478 GCA_000812075.1 Scedosporium aurantiacum
AAAAAAAAAAAAAAAAAAAAAAAAAAAAAAAAAAAAAAAAAAAAAAAAAAAAAAAAAATCAAGATGAGACCTTGTTGTCTTGGAACTTTGGAAGTTCCCCTCTGAGAAGATGGTACAAAGTACCTTGTTCATGCCTGTCTGGGATTTGGGCTGCTTTCCTCGAAAGTACAGTGTCCCGAGGTACTTATGAATCGCCTTCGAGTTCCATACTGGCCCAAGTCACTCCAAAAAGTCGCGTCACTTGCCAAGCAAGGCTGCCAAACTCCACAGCTTCCTGAGCTTGACTTCACCTTGTCCCACCTCCAGATCTCGTTAACCTCATCTCATCTCTCAAGCCAAAGATACCCATTCTTTGGAGGCTCCCCACATTCCTTAATGTCCAACTTGGGATCGCAGATTACCCAGGACTGATTGACCTTTTGTCGAGCGATTGCATTCGAGCCCAACAAGCCCTGACTCGACCGGCTTCTGACGCAGGACGACTTGCCCGGCGACAGGTAATTTTTCCTCCTCGCGCTCCCGCAGTCAACACGAACTCCGCGCATGCCTTATCCACGGCCCTTTAGCTGGAACTTAGCATCTTCGCTTAGCGTCAAGTATCTGACGTGCTAATCCTTCGGCGCAGAGACCGCCTTCGCCCCCGATTCATCATCCATTCTCACTCCTCTTCGTGAACCCTCCCCCTCAATCGATCGCCAGTGGAACCCGTCGAAGTTAGCCATCGAGCCGCCGCACGACGCGTACCTTCATGCATTACCTTAGCTAAACACCGAGCCCGCGCACATCGAGCGGGGTGCGCTATTGAGAGGGCGGCGCCATACCGACACAAAAACCCGCGGGACGGGAAAGAGCTTATTCCCTCCACCGGCCGAGCCATCCGCCACAAGCCTCCTACCTCCGCGTCACATCGCCCATCTCGCCACCTCTCACATACCCATTTTCCGGCACTGAGCAACAAGCAGTGCCCTTTTCAAATAACCAGACACGATGGCGCAAACCATAGGAGGGTTTCGAGATGTCAGCGATGCTGAAGAGCATGATGCTGGGCAGTTTAGCGACGAAGACCTCAAGCCTATAAAAGACACGCCTCCCTTCCAGTACTTTTTGATTCGCCAGGATGTCGATCTGGAGATTAATTTCCTCGAGCGAAGTCTAAAGGGCAAGACCGAGATTATGATTCACGCGCTCGACAGTTCGACACTCCAGGAAATCGCCATCGATGCCCGACAATGCAAGATTGATACCGAGAATATCACGGTGCAAAAGGTGCGGAATGGCCAGGCCCTAGGCCAACCGAGCCCAGCGCCCGCCACGTACGTGGATCCTTACAACCTTCTCGAGTATCCTCAACTCTACCGGTGGAACGCCCGCCACGCTGGAATCCGCAAGATACGGGTACGACCCTTGACTAGGACTCGAGAGACGGACCTTCCCGCGGAAGATAGGAGATTCGCGGGCTGTACTCCGGTCGATGGCTCGCTACGAGTGAAGATCAAGAATGAGGAGCCCTCGTCCAGCCATAGGATCATTGTGAGGAAACCGTCAGCAACGGGGCCGAACGCATTCTTGGACGGACGGACGGATGATGAAATGTCGTACGTCATTTCGATTCCGTTCGAGACGAGAGATATCCGCGACGGTTTGCAGTTTGTCGGTCTTGATCCTGGCGATATGAGGTATCCGCACGCCTACACACGTCATTCTTACGAGCCGGGCACTGCCTGTTGCCTGTTCCCCTGTCTCGACGATCTCGGTTCTATCGGGGATTGGAAGATCTCCATCAAGTGCCCACGAACCCTAGGTGACCTGCTTGGCCAGGCTCTTGTTACCAAACGCCAGGCAAATGGAAACAATTCAAATCACGACAGCTCTACCCAAGTCGCTGGCGGTGAGCCCGTACTCAGCGAGGAAGACAAGTTGTTAGAAGTGACCGTCGTATGCTCGGGCCTTCTGACTGACGAAATCATCGATCCCAATGACGATCGCAAGAAGGTGATGACGTTCGAATCCGAAAAGGCCACATCAGTTCATAAGGTCGGCTTCGCTGTTGGCCCATTCGAGCATGTCGATCTCTTCTCCGATTTCCGTACTGAAGAGGATGACGAGAAACTCGGTGCTAGTGCGCTAAAGATCCACGGCTATTGCCTCCCCAGGAAAGCAGACTGGGTTAGGAATACCTGCGTAGCCCTAGCGACTGCCGCCGACTACCTTTCACTCACCTTTTCGGGGTATCCTTACGACAGCTACAAGCTATGCTTCGTCGAAGACATGGTCGAGGATACCTTGCCCCTTTACTCATTCTCGTTCATCTCGACGCGTCTTTTGTATCCTTATAAGATCATGGACACCGAGGTCGACGTGACCCGAAAGCTGGTGCATAGCCTGGCGACTCAGTGGAGCGGTATCTGTGTTATACCGAACACGCGCCGCGATCGTTGGGTCACCACCGGCATTGCGTATTACATGACCGACCTCTTCATGAAGAAGCTCTGCGGCAACAACGAGTACCGATTCGGCATCAAACTCGCCGCGGACAAGCTCGTGGAGATGGATGTTGACCGCCCCTCCCTCTACGAGCTTGGAAGGTACCTACACGTCGGCAACTTTGAGAGAGAGTTTATGGATCTGAAGGCACCGCTCGTCCTATTCATCCTAGACAAGCGAATAGCGAAGGCTACGAGCGGGTCGCATAACCTCACGCAAATCCTCTCCCGCCTCTTTACGAAGGCCAAGATCGAAGGCGATAACGTTATCAATACGAAGAGCTTCCGGAAACTCTGTGAGAAGACTTCTAAGTATAGCCTCGATACGTTCTGGGACCAATGGGTCTACGGGTCCGGCTGTCCTCGTATTCAGGTCACACATCGGTTTAACAAAAAACGGTTGTGTGTGGAGATGACTATCAGTCAGGTTCAGGGGCCGGAAGACGCTGAGAGGAAAGAGATGCAACCGTCGGACTTTTTGCAGGCCATCAAAGAGAAGCAATATGGTGTCGTCGGCGGTCCCATCCAGCCATTGTTCACGGGGCCCATCACAATCCGTATCCACGAGGCCGATGGTACCCCATACGAACACATTGTTGAAATCCGCGAGGACACCGCACAGAAGCGAACGGTCAAATTCGACATTCCCTACAATACAAAGTATAAGCGGTTAAAGCGCCGCCGAGAGAAGAAGCAGGCGAGCGCTGGCGCGGCGGCTGAAGCGGCGGCTGCTGCTGGCACTGATGAGGGCTTCCTGTATTGCCTGGGAGACACCATCAACACGCCTGCGGACATGGAACGATTCGCTGCCGAAGAGTACAACGAAGCCACCGAGAAGCAGATGGATGCCGAGTCGTATGAGTGGCTGCGTGTCGACACCGACTTTGAGTGGCTCTGCTCCATGAAGGTCGGCATGGCGCACTACATGTTCGTATCTCAGCTTCAGCAGGATCGTGATATTGTCGCCCAGGAAGATACTCTACTTTACATTGGGAGGGAGACTCCCCATCCGGTTGCCTCCACGGTGCTTGCGCGGACCCTCATGGACATTAAGTATTTCCACGGGATCCGCACCATGGCCGCCCACCTACTCAAGAGCCAGTGCAACGAGGCGATGGGAATGAGGGGCATGATTCAGCTTGAAATGGCGTTCCGTGACATGTTCTGCATTCCGGGCACGAACACGCCTAGACCGAACGACTTCTCGGACAAGCGCCAGTATCTCGTGCAGTGCGCCATCCCTGAGGCTCTGTCTCAAGTCCGCGATAAGAACGGGAAGTGTCCCCTCAGGATCAAACGCTTCATCTTGGATCTTCTTCGTCTTAATAACAATAGCGAAAACGAATTCAATGATGACATCTACGTTGCTAAGCTCATCACGTCGGTTGCGAACACGCTCATTCCCGTCAAGGTCCAGAACACAATGGCGCTCAGCTTCGAGGACGAGGAGGAGGCAGAGGAACAAGAGCGCGAGGAGCAAAAGATCAAGGAAGAGTGCCTCGAGGAAATTAACCGTTACCTTAGAAGGGACGAGTGGTCACACTCTTACCAGAATGTGTGGACGATTGCCGGCCTGGACGCGAAACAGCGTCTGATGAAGGCCAGCGTGATTCCGGTCGACGGGCTTGACTTTGTCAAGTACCTGCAGGATGCGACGTACGACGACGTGAGGATCAAGTGCTGGGCAGCCCTTGTGGATCTAGGCTTTATGATTGAGCCCGTCATCTTCAAGCTTTTTATGTGCTGCCTCAGCACGGACAGGTCACCCTATGTTCGGGACCGCCTCATGAAGATCTTCTGCGAAGGCCTAGCATCCATTGCCTTCGGAGAGTATGCCAAGCCGAAACCGCAACCGGCGGCGGCCCCGGCGACTGCGACTGCGACTGCGACTGCACCTAACGGAACGGGACCCCCCATTAAGGATGAGGACCTGGACATGGCGGACGGCGAAGACGACGGCCTGGTGGTTGTTAACATCGAAGCCACCGAGCGCGCCCTCGAGGAGGCCCGCAAGTTGGCGCAGCGCAAGAAGGACCTGCCGCTGGCGCTGGAGGCGCTGAAGAAGGAGATGGAGACGACGTACGGGGATGTCGAGAGGGAGCTCCAGCGCGCCGTGTGGAAGGCCATAGACTCGCCGGTCCTCGGTCGCGCTGAGAGGATTACCCTGCTTGAACTGTGCGCCACAATGTTTGACGAGGCGGATCGCTGGATTATTACGCTGAATTATCCGAAGAGGTGGAAGGTCACGCGGAACCTTTACCGGCATAAGCCCTCGAGTGTGAGTTTCTTTTGCCCCCTTTGTTTCTTCACGGGGTCTTGGGTCTTGGGTCTAACATTTCATTTCTTCCAGCTTCTTCTCAATTTCAAGTCGTACTACCGCACGAAACCACAACACCCTGACACTCCTCCTGTGCCAGCACCACCCACGCAACCACCACCTGCACCAGCGCCGGCACCACCCGAGCCTAAGCGGCCGATGATCGTCGCGCGCACCTCCTCTATCAAAGTCAGCCGACCTTCCATATCTGCCTCGTCTCCCGGAGGAGGGCCGGCCGCCGCCGCCGCCGCCGCCACTCCTGCTCCACCTAAAATACACAAAATCCCCAAAGTCCCCAAAATCCCGAGCAGCTCATCCGAACGTCCCAGCATCGCCGTTACCACGCCCAGCCAAGCGGACTCCATCGTAGCCTCGCCGGTGGCCATCACGACGCCTCGGCCGCAAATCGAGCGCAAGAACACGCTCTCAATATCCGCCTCCTCCTCGTCGTCCCACAAACCCGCCAAGCGCCCCCGCGATAAGCTCCAGGACGCGGCGGGAGGACCCACAGGAACGCCCGCCGCGAAACGGCCCAAGGTGGAAAAGACGCACAGCAACAGGCCTTTGGCTTTGGCGGGTGGCGGTACGCCGTCTAAACGTTCGCGTATCGTGACCATTAGGCACCCGTCGCTGCGGAGGATCCTTAGGAAGGTCATGGGCCCTTCGAGCATTAGAATAGGCACGTCTGGTGGGAGTAGTAGGGCTAGTTCTATTGGCGGTGCGGTGCCTTCGCCACCGCCGATGGGATCTATTCAGGCTAAGCCGGCGAGGAAACCTTTGCCTTCGGGTCCTGCGGGGTCATCTTCTTCGTCTTCTCACGGTCACAGCCACAATCATAGTCATGGCCGCGACCGCGACCGCGACCGTGATCACTCTCATGGTCATGGTCACGGTCACGGTCATGGTCATGGTCATGCTACGACGAATGGGAATGGGGGTGCGAGAGTGCCGTTACCGGGTGGAAGGGACAAGCCTGCTTCTGCTCCGGCGCCGGCCCCAGCTCGACCGAAGATTTTGCTGAAACTTAAGACAAAGAGGGACCCGACGGCGTGAAAGAGGAACACAAGTGGTGGAAAGACAAACACACCAACATTGAATCAGAACGTTTTGTATTGTGGGTCCTTCTTTTTGTTTTCTGCTTGATGATTACAGCGATCTTTTGTCTTACTTCTCTTTTTTCTTCTTCTTCTTCTTTCTTTCTTTCTCTTTGCTCTCCTTTCGAAATATGTTTCTCGTCGAGCATAGGAAATGGATATTTGCTTCGAGCATAGGGTGGTAATGGTAATGACCGCACGGCGTTGGTATTACTAGACAGAAATACTTTTTTTTTCCCTTCCCTCTCTCTTCATCGTTTCTCACTGGTTTCTTCTTCTTCCTCCTCCTCCTTTTCTCCCCCTACAAAATGGGCGCTTGTAAGAATGATCCAGGGTGCAAAAGACCGACGGAGGGAATAACGGCTATTTATTTTTTATTTATTCATTTACTATTCTTTTCTCCAATTTTTTTTTCCTTTTTTTCATTCTCATCTTCTTTGTTCCTTCTCATTTTTTTTTTCTTTTGGCTTAAGTCGTTGGCATTGAAAAGGTTCGGTTGCGGAGTTGTCGAGGACGAACGGGAGAGGAGATGGAATTGTATGCTACACAGCAGCCCAAGTAAAAAAGGGTCTCTCCGTGTAGTCGCTCCCCACTACTAATCCCTGCCCCGGCTCGAAAGAAACATGAGAAGAAGTCCTATTGCTATATTGAAGTATTTCGCCAAACTGAGGTAGTACTTTAGGAAGATGTACCGATTGCGCCCTGTTCCCTTATACGGTATGGTGTTTGTGGGTCTGATACCTGACAAGCAGTCCCAAATTAATAGCAACACCCTTCGTAGGTGGCTAAATATGGGGGCGGTTTAGCTCTTAATGATTTCTTTCCTCCCACTCGAGGAAACACATTTTCTGGACCCGATAAGAAGAAGATTTTTGAAGGGCGCCACTATACAACCCACTGTTGCCATTAGACAACACACTTTTACATAAGCATTTCTCCAGGGCAAAGTCACAGTACATTAACTAATAGGCATACTAAAATTATATATACAGTCATGTACTCTCAGTTTATCAAAGTCCATTTCCAATTAAAAATAATTAATCTTCAGTACTACCTTCAACACCATCTTCAGTACTATCATCAGTACCATCTTAAGTACTATCTTTAGTACCACCTTCAGTATTAGAAGTAAGATCAATTAATTATTATCTAATACTACATTCTTTAATATATCTTAAGATTTTAATTTTTAATTAACTTTAATATTCTCTAACTTCATCTAAGCTAGCTTAAGAAAGAGTCTATACAATTAAGAAAATTAAACTATTAAGATGTATAAGACTTCTATGTATTGAGAGTACATGACTGTATATATAATTTTAGTATGCCTATTAGTTAATGTACTATAACTTTGCCCTGGAGAAATGCTTATGTAAAAGTATGTTATCTAATAGCACCAGTGGGTTGTATAGTGGCGCCCTTTTTGAATGGTTCTCTTTGAGGTATGAGCTGCCCAAATTTCAAAAAGGTCGTGATATTGAATCTCCGTGGAAGACTTGGATCGAAAAACTTCCCACGTCCCCGTCTGTTATGCGTGAGTATTTGTATTATACATAATATTACTACTTGTACACTCCGTCGAGGGCGAGCAAGAGCCTAGTTTCTTAAACCCCGGACCGACTCTTCTCGACATGATAAAGGAAAAAAAAACCAACGGCTCTGGCAAGATGGGAATGGGTGAAAACGATGCTCCTTTTTCCAAAACGAAACGTAGAACCGAGAACACGCAGAGCAAAAACAACTATGCCAAATAAAGCACAAAAAAGGAAAGAAGAGAGAGCCAAGAGGAATAAAAACTTTAAACCCTTTAAAAAACGAACGATGATAATCCAAAGCGAGCAGTAAAAGAAAAAAAAAAAAAAAAAAAAAAAAAAAAAGACCAGAAAAAACAAAGTTGCTTCATCTCACCCCCGCCTATTAAGATAGACCCAAATCAACCCCGCCAACCAAAAGACCCTCCAACTCATAGCCACAAACTCCCTCGCCACGACCTTCAACTCGACGCTCCTCCTCCTCCCCGACGCGGCGCGCCAGAGACTCCTCGACTTGCCGCTGTCGTAAAAGTCGTTGTTGATCTGGATGCGTAGGGGTCTGTGGCCGCCTCCGCCCCAGCCCCAGCGGGAGGAGGAAGGGGAGGAAGAAGAAGAGGCGAATTTGGAGGATTTACGCTTGGATTTCCATGCGGAGGGGGTGGAGGATGTGGTGGATGAGGTGGAAGAGGAGGATGTGGTGGTGGGGTCGCGGGCGAGGTCGGCTGAGGAGACGGGGTTGCGGGTGCGGGAGGCTGAGAGGGAGGAGAGGCGATTGGGATAGGAGGAGTTGGATGAGGAGTAGATCGGGGAGTCTTCGTCGTGGCGTTTTTCTTTGTAGACCGGAAGGTATGAAGAAGAAGAAGAAGATGACGATGATGATGACGGACCGGAAGAAGGGTTGAGTGAGTGAGCAAAGGCCTGGAGACCGAGGAAGGAAACAAGGAAAGCTCGGATGCTAATGAGAGATAGAGAAACGACGACGAAGAAGCCATACCCGACGTATGTCCGGAACTGGTTAGGCAGGAGGCAGAGATGAGTCTGCATCGTGGGCTCGCCCTCACGCAGAGGTCTTCCATTCTCATCAATGGGGTTCCAGAGACTGACCATGACGAAGCCCGGGGTGGGGATGCCCATGGCCATGCTGATGCTCTTGACGGTGATCTCGACAGCGTTGTTCTTGGCGCCCGAGTGCGTCAGCTCGCAGTAGTCGTGGTCGTCGCCCGAGAACACGCGCTTCACGTTCCCGACGCTGCTGACGATCTTCACCGAGTCCTCCTCGCTCAGCACGTTCTGGTACTGGTAGCCCGCCGACACGGAGATGGCGTTGCGGTGGTCGACCACACGGCCAACAGCATCCGTGGGTACGGGCTTGCTGGGCGGCCAGCGCTCCCTCATCGGTCCGCATGGCGTTCCCGGGTCGCGGTACAGAGGCACGTGGGTCAGAAGGATCGTGGGGAAATCGGCAACGTCGCCGTTGTTGTCTTTGCCTCCCTGCGCGTCGGAAAAGTCTGTGTCCGTGAGTTTCGAGGCATCGAGGACGCTGTTGCTCAGCTGAGACTCGACGTTGTCACCACGTAGGAATCGTAGCTGGTCGAGCACGGCTTTCTTTTTGAGGCTCTGGACCTCCTTGAGGAACTCGTCGGCGGGGCCGTAGATGTGTTGAAGGTTCTCCGTTCGGGCTTGCTCGGAGGTGCCCGCGCTCAGAGACACGGTATCCACCGAAACGATGGTGTGGTTCCCCACGACGTCAACGCGGTTCGGCTCGCCAAAGAAGGCGCTAAACCGATCCCGCACGGGCACCTTGATCATGGAACCGAATCCCAGGTCGTGGTTCCCCGGCAAGCTCGCCACGAGCTTCCTCCCTTTCTTGGCCGTCGGGTGGTCGCCGCCGTCTTCGTGGTAGGGCTTGAAGAAGATGTCGCTGAACCGCTTGTACTCCTCCAGCCAGAAGTCGTGACCGTACTTTTTCTTCCACACTTTGGCATGCTTTTTCTCGTTTGCCGGATAAGGGCGGGCCCAGCTCGCTTCGTTGAAGTCGCCGTTCGCCGTCTTCCACTCGCGACCGCCGTCGAATAGATCGCCTAGGAAAAAGAGGGAGTCGGGGCGTAGTTGGCCCTGGAGCTCGTTGTAGGATCGGCGGATGTAGTTGTCGACGACGAGGACGGTAAGATCGGAGATGGGCCAGGGTCGGCCGGGGTAGGATTTGGGGTCGATGAGTTGGGGATCGGCCACAAAGATGAGGTGGTGAGGGTTCGCATCTTTGGGCTATAAGAGCACAGGCACGTTAGTTTCCAGGAGTCTCTGAACACGGGCAGGCTAGGGGCAAAAGGGCGCATACCCAGTCTTCCCACTTGTGCCATTTACACTGCTCGACCTTCCAGTGAAACAGCCACCTCTCACCCCGCAGCAGCACGAGCAGCCAGAAGAGAACGATTAAATGCGGGAAGCTCAACAGTCGTCTCCTCGTCAGGTTCCTCCGCACATGCCACACCGTCCTGGTGACAAAGCCGGCCGCCATCTTCGTGCCGTTGCCGCGGGAAAAGGCATACGCCGAAGACGCGGCGCGCGAGACGAGACGCTTCACGGAGCGTAGCACATGGTTCAACGCAGATCCTCGGTCATCGTCAAAGGGGTTTCGGCGGGCCTTGAATGTGGTACTATATGGTGGCGACATGGCGGGGCAGCCATCCGTGCCGCGGAGCAGAAGCGGCGACACCCAGTCCGTCCAATTCTCCTATTCTCCCGGTGGAGAATGTTCGAGTTTCTCCGGTGTGAATCGTGTTAACCGGCCAGGCGCATACAAAGCGGACAGGGACTGAGGAGCAATTCGATCTGCACCCTCCCTGCACCCTGCACGGCGAGGTCGGCGCTTGTCTTCTGTCTTCTGTCTCCTGGGTCGACGGGGCGGGTTAGCAATTGTTCGGTTCTGGCGCCGATGTCAGGGTTCCTCGGTTCGGTCAAGTGGTTCTTCGAGAAGGGCAGCTTTCCCAAGGGATGCGGGAAGAGACCAAATCTGTCCAGATCAAGTGTCCACGGCCTCGACTTGCTGCTGGTGCTGGACTTTGGATTCTGTCAAGTACTTCGTAAAAGTAAGGGAATCAACCCCTTGTAAAAAGTACGTACCTCCTATTAAGCAATTGAACGGTGTGGCCCCGGTTAAAAAGACGGCCACGTGTAAGCAAAATTTTCCTGTTACAACAATATCTTATTCGATCATAGATTGTCCTTGAACATGGTTGAGATGTGCGTATTAAATGCAATGGAAAGGATAGACTGGATATCTTGAAAGAGAGGAGCAATTTGTTCTCCAACCTCCTGGCAGGACACCTTCGACGGTTGGATCTCGACCGATGAACGATTGTACAGGACGGAGTCAGTATGAAGTACTTCGTACAAGCGATCCTCCAGTTAGTTAGTTGTGGAGAAGGGGCTTAGCGCCACCCGCTGCCAGCTGCCTCATGCACAGGAACGAAGCAATTATGTAATGTAGCATGCTCTTTTCGAGAACCCTTGAACAAGGATGTCCCAGCAAGTGGCAAATGGAAGAAGGCAGGAGCGCCCTGAAAGCATAATTAGACTCGGATATCACGGACGCGACCAAGACACGGTCTCACCGGAACCTCTGCACTCAACAGTCGTGCAGATGCGGGTACGTGGGGAACATTCCGAGGAAACATTTTCTTATGTGGCGAGAGTTCAATTGGCCTTGGAACACCAAACAACACGCTCATGTTTGTGCTACAGACTCTTGAGAACTAGGATAGAGGAATAGCAGCCAGTTGTCTGTTCATGCCGTGATCCCGACCCGGTACGGGTGGATTCCCTCATTAGCCACGACAATGCATCACCAAAAATGAGAGATCATGGCCATCCTATGTATCAATCGATGCCAACTAGATCAGTTCCACGACATGAAAGACTTGGAACAAGTAGCTAGCAGAGTAAAAACCCTCAATGAAACGATCGACCCTTAACTGGTCCGCCACCAAAGCCTTCGTGTTACTTAAAGATAAACTGGGTCTTTCGGACCTTGCGAAACAAACTTTTTTTTC
>JUDQ01000066.1:11923-84583 GCA_000812075.1 Scedosporium aurantiacum
TCCAGATCACCACGAGCACCGGGTCGCGCGTGCCGGCTCCGACGGGGACCGATGGGAAGAATCCCGCGGGCGCCTTTGCCCGGTGTTTTAAGGGGGAGGATGAGGAGTTTGCGCCGTTTTGCGATCCTGCGCAGGGATCGCAGCTTTACGTCGATCGCTTGTACTATGGTATGTTTCTTCTCTCCCTATTGAGCCTGCACTTCCAAGCTAGATTATACAACCCTCCAATCCCCGGAAGGCTCGCGAAAATAAACGAAACTAACCCAATGGCATGTCAGTAACCTGGAATCCCGACTTCTTCAACGACACCACCAAAACATCCTCCAACACCACGGCGAAATGGCGCATCTCCATCGTCGCCAACCGCATCTCCTCCACAAACGACTCCGACACCATCAAAGCCTTCGAAACGAAAGACACCCTTCCCGCCGCATGGGGCGTCTACCCCTGGAAAGTCACCTCCTCCGTCCTCGAGTCCAAGCAGCCCACCAACCTCACCCTCTCCATCGTCGCCTCGCGCGAGGGCCAGGCCGAGACCGTCGAGCACAAGGGCCCCACCATCCTCGTCACGTACGCGCCTGCTTTCAAGACGCAGGGTCCTAAGCTGCCCAAGGGCGCTGAGCTGTACATCGCCTTGCCGTCCGTGGCTGCCTTTATACTCGTCATGCTCTTCGGCACGTGTTGGTGGAATAAGAAGTCGAGGAACATCGGCATCGGGAACATCATGAGCAGGTCTAGGCACGGCTACGGCGTCGGAAAGGCCCGCGCGAAGAGACTCGCCGGAAACATGAGGAAGGGCCTGAGGAGGAAGGAGGAGAGGGGTATTATGCTCGAGCAGTGGGATGATATCAACTCCCGCGAGGATTTGGGCCCCGAAGGCGAGAGGTACAAGGACGTCCCTGGAAGGCGCGATAGCGACGTCCTGGGCAGTCTCGCCGGTACGCCTGTCAATGATAGGTTTCCTTCTTCGCCTGCGCCGAGGGGGCCCGGCGAGGGGAGGAATGTCTTTAGGGAGGAGATGGAGAGGCAAGACCGTCAGGCGCGGGATCGGCCGAATTACTAGCGCCTTCGCGTGTAAGAGGCCCGCCATATCCTAAATGCATGGGTCACCCCAATGGAAGGGAAAGAGAATTTTGAGTTGTAACAATACAACGGAACACAGGAGAGGTGGGCGGGGCAGTTGTTCTCTCGGAAGGAGGATTATTTACATACTCTGTACAATTAACGTGTCAAAGAGTGTTCTAGCCAGAAAGGCTGTGTAGGGAAAAGAGGCTATTCTTCTGTCTCCGACCCTTCTCATGTACTAGCTTATGTTCTATACCGCAGCTAATAACGAAGTCATGACGCTTTGTCTCATATCAGATCCTAATCTCATGCACTAATCCTGAAGAAAAACTAGATAACAGCAAGAATTTGGAGTGGTCCAGGCCCAAAACTTTAGTCCCAAGAGAGAGTCCACTCCGCGCTCCAAGCGCCGGCAGAAGTGTACGGAAGAAGGTCGACCTCCAGCACACCAAGAGTCTGGTTGAACTCCCAGCCGCTGGTCAAAGTTTTGCCATTATAAGACACCGATGACACGGACTTGACGCCGAGGATTGTCGCTCGCTTGAGCGCATTAGCATCCTCGTAAGCGCCTTCGGGCTTAACCGTAAGGGTCGACTTCCTCGCCGAGAACTATAACACGCAGTTAGCATCATCGATGCAGTTGAAAGTGACGCAGTTGGTCTTTTGAACAAAGCATTATAACTCACATCAACGACAAGGGTTTTGTCTTGTACAAGACTCTCTCCATCATCGATATACAGCTCTCCCCACGCCGTCTCGTCTTCGTTAAGAGCCACGAGCAGCTCCCACACGCCCTGCCGGCTTTCCTTGGTCGTCAGGCCGGGCTCTTGGATAGCAACAACATGGCCGCCCCTGATGTGAAGCGGAATGTGCTCGACCGGCGCCGCAAGGGTAACGTTCTCCCCACGCGACGTCTGGACCTTTTCAAGAGTGTACCAGTCGTACCAGACCGTGCCACTACCGGTGCCTGGGAAGACGCCATCAACTGTAGTCGCACCCTTGACAAGCACAGGGGTAACAAGGATGGCCGGGCCAACGAGGAATTGTCTATCGGCGGAGGCCAGCCAAGGCTCGTCGGGGAACTCCCACGCCATAGCCCGAAGGACGGTATCGCCGCGTTCATGAGCCCTCTGCATGAGAGTGTAGAAGTAAGGCAGGAGCGAATATCGAATCTTCATGGCCCGGCGAGACGCTTCAGCCACCACCTCCCAAACGTACGGCTCCTGTGAAGGCTTCTCAACCTCGTTGTGATTTCGGTAGAACGGGAAGAAGGCCGCGAGCTCCATCCAGCGGGCGCATTGCTCGGCGTCGGCCTCCAAACTAAATCCGCAGGCGTCGATACCGAACATGGGGAAGCCGAAGATGGAGAACGAGAGCGCCTGCGAGATGGAAAAATAAAGGTAGGCCCAAAGGGAGTAGTTGTCGCCGCCCCAGTGGCCGGCGTACTTGCCAGAGCCAGCAAAAGTTGACCGACCAATAATGAAAGGTCGTTTCTCGGGCTGAATGGTTAGGAGGGCGTGATAAGTGGCATTGAGAATCTGGTGGCCAAAGAGGTTATGGACGTCGTACTCTATCATGCCACCATGGTGCACAGCCTCCGGGGCTACGGTCTTGATGGAAATGTGGCCGTGGACATTGTTGATCATGTACGGCGGTCGGTTAACGCTTCGGCGACGTGGGTGCACACGTTGTGCTGACCTTTCTTCTTCGCCCATTTGACGAGCGACCTCCACAGTACCTTGGAGGAAGTTTGGTGGCGAGTCTATGCCAATCGATCTATTACTTCCGCAGCTACCCTCGCAGAAGGAAGCCACTTCAGACATGTCGATCCAAATACCGTCAAACTTGATGTGCTCATAGTATCGAGCCAATTCGCCCGTCCACCATTCGAATGTTTTGGTTCCATTCAGGGCTGCCCCAACCCAATCCGGGAACACTATTAACCCATGGTTAGCTTCCAACTTGTGCCTCAATTCATGAGTCTACTTAGTAGATTCCTCCGACTCACCGGTATAACCAGGCCAAACTTGGCCAATATACAGAGACCCGTCAGGATTCATCATGAAGGCATTAGCCTCGACACCCCTGTCATAGGTGGGATAGACGCCTTCTGGATCGGATGGTCCCGGAGAATAGATGGCGGAGTCAACAATGGGGACAAAGTGTTGTCCATTGGCGTGAATGCGGTCTAAGAACTCGGCGCCCTCTTCGTAGCTCCAAGCTTCCTGATCATTTTCAAAGTTTCGGAAAAGATTCATGTAGTCGATATCCGCTAAAAGCGAGACGTCAGCAGCAAGGAACTTCTCTTGATAAAACAAAACAAAAAACAACAACGGGGAAGAACAAGAAAATAAAAAAAAGAATACAATACATACCCCAAATGGTCTCGAGCGGGATCCGAGCCTTGGCCATCTCGTCGACGACATACTGGAGCTCTTTCCATCCCGTGTAGCCCCAGCGGCACTGGTGAAATCCAAGTGCCCAGTACTGCTGCATAGCTGGGAGGCCAATGGTGCTCGTTTGGTACGATCGAATGACGTCCTTGGAGGTCGGGCCGGAGTAGAAGTAGAAATCGAGCGTGCCGCCGAGGCCTCTCCAAACGACCTCTTCCTCTCTTAGAAGCACTTCGAGGGGGTGGGAGTTCCTTAGGAATACACCGTGGGTGTATGACACGTACTTCTCATTAGGATCAGTGGCATTTGTGACAGAGACGGGGGTTTTCAAATCCGAGTCTTCCTTGTAGTAGCGTGTATCGAGGTAGACCGGGTGAGAGCCGTAGATGTTCTCATCGATCGGATCCCCAGCATCGGCAGCAAAGATGGTTCCTAACCCAGGATTAGAGCCTTACGTTCGCAGGTTGTCGTACGGAAAGGGGGTTAGGCTTGTTTACTGGTCAGATTGTTTCCAAGTCTAAATCCATGCATGACCTCTCCGAGTCCGTAAATATTGTACTCGTCAGGCATACGAGTCTTGAGCTCGAAAAACTGGTCCTCGAACACCAGGTGTGAATCAACCGTGGTGAACAAGGTCTCACCGGTAGATTTCCTCCTGACAGAAAAGGCGAATTCGTCTCCTTCTGCCAGAGTGAACTCGAAATCTCGGTCTTTGCCATCATATCCATTATCGACTTTAGGCTTCGGGATCAGCTCCTCGGGGAGTATATACCAAGTCTCATTCTCGGGGCTCACATAACGGGGCAGGATCTCAACATGCAGACGGTCCTTTGCCTGATGCTCCACGACTAGGGTTAGCTCCCACACGTCGTGACCGTAGATATTGCATTCACGTCCTTGGAGATCAAGATCCGCAGTTAGTCCGTATTTCGATTCCTTGACGTTGGAAATTGTGTAGCCTTGGCAGGCTGTCTGCGGATCAACAGCCTTAGGGTTGAGCGCAGTCGAAGCCCATTCCTCCAGGCGGTCCTCATTGAAGGAGTTGAGAGGAACTTTTACACCAGACGGGGTAATGAACGTCGCCTGATCGACGGCACCGCAGAACTGCCCGGAGTGACAGCGTCGCTTGCCAACCGATATATAGATTATATAGAATGTAGTTAAGATTAATGTTGAGGGCAGCACGAGGCGATATGGGTGTTTCTTTGTCCGAGCGAAGTAGGCAGCTAGGTAGAACGAGACGAGCAAGGCTGCTGTGCTTAGCAGTGCCAGCGAGATCCAGGGCATCGAGCAGCGAGCGCAATGATACCAATACCACAGGCCATGGGCGACAGAATTAGCCCAGACGAGGGTCTCACGGAAGAGACCCAAGGGCCAGCCGGATCCTTCCATCTTGGCTCGATATCGCAATCCGCAATCGCCGCTGGGCGGATAGAAATGTTAAAATGCTCGATTAGACCTGTTTTGGTTTGGCGAAGCGGGGAGAAACGAGCGTGGAGGGTGTTCAAAATACGAAATAAGGTACGAAGTACTGCAGTGTACAAAAGCTCTATGGACGAATTTCGATGTTCCTGCAAGGTCACCACCCTGACCAGTGAGTGACCAGTCAATAGG
Source organism: Scedosporium aurantiacum (assembly GCA_000812075.1). Lineage (NCBI taxonomy): Eukaryota > Fungi > Ascomycota > Sordariomycetes > Microascales > Microascaceae > Scedosporium > Scedosporium aurantiacum. The sequence goes on from JUDQ01000066.1 coordinate 16,996, forward strand.
GGACGTGGCAGCCGCGGTGGTTACGCATGGGCTTATAACCTGCTTGAAGGATGTGGTCTCACCGTCTCAGATGGTCTCAGATGACACGAGCTTCCCCGGTCAGGACAAAATTACCGCGAGAAGTGACATCACTGGATCAATCGAGCGAATCGGGGACTTGGAGGGGTTAAACGGGCCAAACTAACATTAATTGCCAAGCAAAATGTTGGTGACCTCGATCTAGTACGACACTAAACAATGGGGAACACCCTGGGCGAAGCTTCCCGAAAGCCAATTGCAGGAGGCGCCCTCCCTCCTTAGGAGTACATCAGGCATACTGAATGCAAACTATGAATAATACGTTGAGTGCTGCTTGCAGTTGGAGCGGAAATGTGAGCACTGAAGTGACCCACTGTTGCACCGCTGAACGAGGCAGGTTTGGGGCTTGGGGCTTGGGGCTTGGGGATGGCCTGAGGGGAAGCAGCGCAATGATGATTGGAGACACCAACCACCATGCACTCACTGTCAGTGCATTCAATTCTTTGTCGATCGTCACTATTATTACGAATTGTACTGGAGACTGGAGACCCGTGGGAACCGAAGTCAGGTGCGATCCATGATGTTGCTGCCCACCTCGCCCGCACATGCCATTCTCATTGATAGTTTGGGGAAGGTGGGTTGGGGTGGTACCGACTGCTGAGATACAGTGGTGTACGCAGGTCCCTCCCTAGGCATCAATGTGTATTTGTATTTCAATTCGTAAATCGGCCGTGTCAGAGGAAATTTTGGTCTGGCTGATGGACTGTACCACCAACGAACTTGCCTTCAGACGGTCGGTTAGCTCAGTTGGTTAGAGCGTGGTACTAATAAGCTATCCGGTTTATCAAGTAATGCCAAGGTCATGAGTTCGACCCTCATACTGACCATTCTCAACTATCTTTTTGCCTCTCGCCGGTTTTCTCTTTCGCTTGTTTTTCCTCGATATTTTTGTCCCCTTTTCATTTTGCATTCATTCCCCTCTCTAGGAGTCAGGGAAACCTTCGCCCCCACAGTTCCATGTTAAGGGAGGGAGGGCTTTAGGACGATTTGAGACTTGGCCAAGTCAAGACGAGAATAAAAGGAATCTTGTCTACAAAGGACTTCGTCGATTCCAAGTTCCAGGTCCCACACGAATGTGATAAGATAAGAGCTCTGATCTGACACTCCAGTGTCCAGGTCGTTGCTGCACTCTGATCTCATGCGATTAATAATATTCATCAACAGCACCGAAGAAAATGCACTGCACTGTGTGGCCCTGAAATGACGTGGAGGACAAATTCGAATAGAAAATCGAATTACAAAGAATCGAGGCCCTATTTTGTAAGACAAAGGGAACAAATTATCGAAAAACCGAAGACCGAAGACGGAAGTCGCCGTGCACGGTCCAGATCCCAGACTCGATTCTGCGCTCTGTGCCCCGCATCCATCCCACTTCCAGCAGCTGCCAGTGCCACCCACACCCACGCCCACTGGCACAATGTACAATGTACAATGTACACACAACGTACCATTCTGATGTACCATTTTGTGTGACCGCCTTTGCAATTGGGGAAAGCTTGTGAAGACCCAAAATAAATTTTTTTGGCCCGTGGAAATTTTTTCTTTCTTTCTCTTTTTGCCTTCTTCCCTTCCTACGGGAAGAAGGGTTCTATCGATCATCAGGTGTACCTCGCCGTTTACTGGAGCAAAAGACCAGAAGACAAGAAGAAAAGCTCGTCGATTCTACTTTCGTTTTTCGGAACTGCTCAATACCTTTGAAGTCGATTAAGACCCTTCAACCTCAACTCTCCTCCTCATCGTCAATTTCTTGCAAATTCCAGCTTCGTGTTGGAACCTTTTTTTGCATAACCCCTCCTCACTTCTCACCGACAAATTCCTCTTCCATCACCAGCCATGTCTACTCTTTACGGCGAAGGAAAGGTCCGCGACTTTAAGAACGCGATCAATGACCTCGCGAACTATGAAACTAGAGATGGTCTTGACATTACGGAGCTGATGGACACCAAGAAGCATGGTGGTCTCACCTACAATGACTTCCTCCTGCTTCCTGGCTACATTGGTTTCCCCGCCTCGGAGGTCGTTCTCGACTCCCCCGTTACCAAGAAGATCACCATCAAGACGCCGTTCGTGTCCTCCCCGATGGACACCGTCACCGAACATGAGATGGCCATCCACATGGCTCTCCAGGGCGGTCTCGGTGTCATTCACCACAACTGCTCCGCCGAGGCCCAGGCAGACATGGTCCGCAAGGTGAAGCGTTACGAGAACGGTTTCATCCTCGATCCCGTCGTCATTAAGCGAACTACCACCGTCGGTGAGGCCTTTGACCTCAAGCTGAAGTGGGGTTTCGGTGGTTTCCCCGTCACAGGTACGAACTTTTTCACACAACCCTAAAGCTCTTTTCCCCGGGCCAATTGGGCGTTTCCCAGAGCCATCTATGATTACCAACCACTATTTTTAAACTTTCGTTCCACTGTAATGGTAGAGTTAAACACTCTGCCATGAGGACACCACGTATATGACCTCGATGGCTCATGTCTATGTTTTTCATCAAATTGGGAGTGCCGTTTGACACTCCCAGGGACCAAATCACACTTTTCTAGCGCGCGGGACCGCTGACATATCCCAAAACGTTTATAGAGACTGGCAGCGTTGGCTCCAAACTTCTTGGAATCGTCACTAACCGTGACATCCAATTCGAAACCGATCTCGATCAGCCCGTAGAGAATGTCATGGTTACCGACCTCATCACCGCCCAGGCCGGCATTACCCTGGCCGAGGCCAACCAGATCCTCAAGGACTCCAAGAAGGGCAAGCTCCCCATCGTCGACAAGGACTTCAACCTTGTTTCCATGATTTCCCGTTCCGACTTGAACAAGAACCAGGATTTCCCCCTCTCCTCCAAAGCTCCTGATAGCAAGCAGCTCATCGCCGCCGCGGCTATCGGCACCCGACCTGAGGACAAGGTTAGGCTCCAGAAGCTCGTCGACGCCGGCCTCGACATCGTCGTCCTCGACAGCTCCCAGGGTAACAGCATGTACCAGATTGAGATGATCAAGTGGATCAAGGAGAAGTTCCCCAAGCTTGAGGTCATCGGAGGAAACGTCGTCACCCGAGAGCAGGCGGCCTCCCTGATCCAAGCCGGTGTAGACGGCCTGAGAATTGGCATGGGAAGTGGCTCTGCCTGTATCACCCAGGAAGTCATGGCCGTTGGCCGTCCCCAGGCCGCGGCCGTCTACTCCGTCAGCAGTTTCGCCGCTCAGTATGGTGTTCCCTGCATTGCCGACGGCGGTGTCCAGAACGTCGGACACATCGTCAAGGGTCTCGCCCTTGGTGCCGCCACCGTCATGATGGGTGGTCTCCTCGCCGGTACCACCGAGTCCCCCGGTACCTCCTTCGTCTCGAGGGAGGGTAAGCTCGTCAAGGCTTACCGTGGTATGGGCAGCATTGACGCCATGCAGGACAAGAAGGCGGGTAACGGTGGTAAGGACAGCCAGAGGAGCAATGCCGGTACCGCTAGGTACTTCTCCGAGGGCGACAGCGTCCTCGTTGCCCAGGGTGTCTCTGGCTCTGTGGCTCACAGGGGGTAAGTTATAGTATTCGACGGCCTCAATTTTTTCCCCCTAGACTGCGACTCGTACTAATCCCACCGCTCTCTAGACCTATTGGCAAGTTCGTTCCCTACCTCGCCGCCGGTCTCAAGCACTCCATGCAAGACTGCGGCATCCAGTCCCTCAAGGAACTCCACGAGGGCGTTTCCGCCGGCCTCGTCCGTTTCGAGCTCCGAACCTCGAGCGCCCAGGCCGAAGGTAACGTCAACATGGAGTCCTACGAGAAGAAGCTCTTCGCATAGATGGTGTAACTGGGGTGCACATACGCAAAATGATGGAGGTTTTATAAAAAACAGGGAATGGGAAGGGTTGAGTCTTTTGAAATGTTTGATGATGGAAAAGAGAAAAAGAAATGGAGTTCTTTGTTTTTTTTTTGCGCTTAGATCATGTTTTCTTTCATCGTAGATTATACGAGGCCCTTTTTGATATTTCAAAGATCTCCTGTAAGGGAGAGGCTGGGCCAGATACCCCCCTTGGAAACAAGGGAAATGAAGAGGGCGGAAAAGGCTAGAAATAAATGGAAAGAACCAGGAGAGGAGTTATGCTGGCGGTTTTTTGGGGGGGCGGCATTTTGCATTTTTCTTCAAGTCTAGTTCAAGAATTGATGTGAAGACTTTCTTGATATTTGGTCCCATCAGATTATTCTCAGCTCCTTATCTTTGCCTTCCATTATGACGATACCCATAGGCAAAACACATCCAGAAACATGAGTCCCCTTTCTTTAAATGCTTCCTCTATTATCCCTGTGCTTGTATATGAATGCATAAGCATGACATACCCCATCATCATCATCCAAAATCTCCGTCTTTGTCTCGTTTGCTCTGAAAGAAAGATCGTGATAGTCAAACAAGAAGAAAAAAGAAAACTTTTATGGTTTCGTTGACCCAACCTTGAAACTCCGAAAACATCCTTGGGATGCTAAACAAGTTTTGTCGCTGTGTGGTAAAAAGAAAAAGAAGAAGCTGGAAAGAAAAGAGGAATGGGGAAGTGTAAAATGGAAGGAAAACGAACATCCCCCAACAAGTCAGAGTAAGATGGCAAAAGAGATCACACTCGAAATCCCGGGACAGCTCCCGGAAAGCTCAGTGAGTAGAGCGATAGGGACTACCACCACGCTCCTCATGCTTCAAAAGCGGCAAGATATCATCATGCTCCTCGACATCCCCCACATCATAATCCGCCACATAAGCCGACTCCTCCTCCTCATCACTACCAACAACCTCCGTAGCCGTAGCACTCCCATCATCATCATCATCCTCCTCCTCATCATCACTACACTCAGCCGCCCTACTCGGCCCATCGCCCTCAACGAGGTACCACGCAGGAATAGCCCCTACCAAAGCAACGAGGCAAAGCAGCCACCACGAAGCCGAGACGTATCCGCGCCCGACGCCCCACGAGAAGGCGGCGCCGGCGAAGGCGGGACCGACGGCGCGGCCGATGGCGCTGAAGGTCGTCGCGAAGCCGTTGAGGGTGCCGAGGATGCTGAGGGAGGAGCAGGAGTTGGTGAGGAGGATGGTCATGCAGGGGAAGCCGATGATGACGGCGAAGGCTTTGAAGCACATTATTGTGAGGAGGGCGGCGTAGCGGAGTTTGGGTTGGGAGATGAGGACGGTGAAGGGTGTGAGGATGTAGATTACGGGGAAAAGAAGACCTGGCAAAGATTTTAGTTTTTCGTCCACACCCTGTTCTTTATAAAAGAGAAGAGAAAGAAAAAAAAAAAAGCTAGATCAAAAGAGGGTCGAGTACTTACAGCAAGCTCGGAAACACCGCAGGGCACCAAACTTCTTGCAAAGAGGCGGGAAGATAACAAACTGGATGAAGCCGCAAGCAACACCGTAGACGGTGAAGATGGTCCCGATGGTGTTGGACTCGATGCCGAACCCACCAGTGAAGAAGAAAGGCAGCTTCGTGTTCTCGGGGGTGTACTCCACGGGAGGGTAGTTGAGGAACACGGGCAGCACCTGATCGTACGCCACCGAATGCAGAGCTAGAAACGTATAAGCGAGCAATCCGATACTCGACTGCGTCGTGAAGACCTCCTTCATGCCCGGGCGGTATTTCCCGACGTGGGAATGATTGTGCTTGTGGTGATGCGCGGAAACGAGAGGAGCGGTGGCCTCTCCGTCGACAAAGGAAGCGCGGCGTTGGCGACGTCCCTTGATCGCTCGCGAGAGCCTCTTGCCGAGCTTCAGGCCCCAGTCCTCGTGGTGGCGCCTATGCTCGAGTGTTTCCTTGAGGAAGAGGGTGGCGATGGACATGGAGAACAGGAATACGATGGCGGCGAGGAAGTTGGGCAGGGCGAAGGGGTATTTCTCCCAGAAGGGACGGCCGCCGAACAGCGCGGGGAATCTCTTGGCCGGGTTTGCGAAGAAGCCTCCGAAGGCGGGGCCGAAGACGGATCCTATCGACCAGACGAGCGGCATGATGGAGAAGGCTACGGGTTGGAGCTCCCTCTCGGGAACCATTTCCGCAACCATTGTTCTTAGAATGCCGACTGAATCGCGGGGGTGTTAGTGTCCGCCTTTGAATGATATTACAAGAAAAGCGGGAAAAAAGGTCGAGGGAAAGGGGGAACTTACCGTTTCCATTACCACCTCCTTGGATGGCGCGGACAAAGATGGCCATGGGTAGGCTGTTGACCACGCCCCATATCAGGAAGCAAATCATGGTACTGAACAAGCCGATGATGATGGTAGGCTTCCGCCCAATATTGTCGGACGCCCTTCCCCAGGGCACGGCCGTGAGGCTCTGAGCTAAGGAGAAGACGGCAGAGGTGATTCCAGCCCAGTACGCAACGTCATTGTCGGGTATGCCGAATCCCTTGATCATCTCGGGGAGGTAGGGAAATACGGATAGTAGAGCGAGGGGCTCCGCGAATCGGGCGACGGCTACAAGGCGAAGAAAGACTCAGCGGTTAGCAAAACTCGGTGTTTAAGCAAACTGGATTCGGGTTATATGGAGGAATGAATTGCTTTGGGTACCCGTAGAGCTGACGGCCACATTTTGTTCCAACGGATGAGCTTCACCGAACCGAGCCAAGTTTTGGACCTGCTGCTATGACCTCAATGAGAAACATGTGTCGGCTTAGACCGTGACAGCGATGCAATTGCACCGAGCCAGGCAAAGTCATATCCTGTTGACAAGTCTATCAACGGCACAAGAAGAAAATTAAGAAACAGAGAGACAAGGTAAACCAAGGTAGAATATTGTAGTGAGAAAAAAAAATAATAAAAAAAGAAAATAAACTAAATCAAGAGACATTGGCCATGTTCGTTCGGGGCGCAAAGTGGTTCGAGCAAATAGAGGGGCACAAGCACAGGCACATCATGATGGCGGGGTTCGAGTTGTTTGTTTTGCCATTTGCCACGACTGTTGGGGGAAATGCTGTGATACTGAGATCGATGCAGCATGTGAACCGGAAAGCGGGAAGAGGCATAAAAGGCAGGCAAACTTGCGAATCGGGAGGCGACATCTCGGCCAGGCTCATGCAGGGTGGGAGCAATGGGCAATGGGAACAATGGAAGCAGCGGGGGACATAGGGCAAAGCAGTTCTCATCAATGCTATTGTGTCCAAGACTCACCAAGAATGAAGAGCTGCTGCTTGGGCAACTTGGGTTTCGGTTTAGAGGAGCGTCGCGAACGATGCTTTGACAGCGTCGGGGACGAGTCCCGACGCGACGGAAAACTCGTCATCGTGGGAGGTGCTGTGCCTCTAGAGGAGACAAGCGGAAGACGGCGGGCAAGATACGGGACGAGGAGTTCTCGGTCAAGTAGAGGGGAGAGAGGTAGGTATACGACTATTCACGAAAGAAAGCCTTTACGGGAGAATGGAGCAGCAATTATTTTTTAAATCTTAGAAAGGTCAAGGAGTTGGAGCATACGACACGAATCGAAGTTCACTCGGCCTCAAGAAAGTTGCGCGGAACACATGGAGGCGGAAATTTCGAGGTAGAAGTAAGAAAGTCGAGGAGCAAAGGTTCCCAAGTTAACAATTTCGCCCCAGGTTGGATTAGCGAAGGATTAAAATGGAAATTTTGCACCCCACTCAGAAGTACCAAGTTGTATGAAGTACGAAGTACGAAGCATGAAAGCAACGAAGCCCGGTTCGACTAGCCTCAACTGGAGTGCGTTGAGTGGCATGGGAGGTTTGAGTGGAGGCTTTTGGCACGCATATTGATGCAGGCGACGTGAGTGGCGAAACAGCACATTCACGCCCTCGCAACCATAAATTGATCGAGTTCTCTTGAGCAGGCTGTGACTCAAACCCAAGGGAACCAAAGAGGTCAATACTATTCAATGTAGTAAATAATCTACTCCCTTCACGGCCCCGCAAGGAGGCCCCATGGTGCCGACGCAACATGAAGCGTCAACACATCGACCAGCCCCCCACCGAGGAACTCGCGTCAAACGTCGCTGCGCACCATCAATCGGGAAGCTGGCCGTGGCAGCCCACCCGGCCCGGACGGCGCTCGGCGACACATCATCCTGGACTGTACCAGGGGAGGGGACCCTACCGGATGTGACGAAATCCAACCAGCCACCGCAACTACAACCACAGCCAGGCCACTCAACGGCTTCTAATTTGACATCAATGCCCTCTCCCGCTTCACCTCTCCGCTTTCGCAAGCTAGCGTCCCTTCGTTTCATAGGGCTATACGAAGTATCACTCACTTGGCTAGCCACCACGACGCAACTGCTTCTAGTCTCAAGCATTTTTCTTGTCATGTTTCAAAACAATCTTCGGCGGGCTGCGCGGTGATGGCGGTGATGGCGGTGACTTCCTTGACAGACTTGCATGGGTAGCGCCTGCCAGGCTAAGATTTTTGAATTTTTTTTTTTTTACCGATAGCAGCCGTCCGTTGTCGGCCATTTCCCGCTGCTGTGATTGGCCACTGATGGTGAAAGGGCGTGGTCGGCACCGGGAGAATCGGTCTCTTATTAATAATACTTGCAAGGACTCGCTCCTTCGCTCGGTCGGACATAAGTGGAGTACGGAGTACCTCATGATGTTCTCATCGGTGCGCTCGTCCTGGAGAAGTTAGGAGCATGGACGTTACGCCCATTCGATGTCTGTCATCTTTGCTCCCGCCCCCCCGTGTTTCCTAGCATAAATCTTATTTTTCGAGACCACATTTTCTGCTCCTCCACTGGCTCAGTCAAACGCCAAATGATGCATTGAGCGGGGGAGTTCAAAAGCCTGCCATCATGATCGTGATCCGAGACGGGCGTGTCCTGATAATGCGACCGGTTTCAATCCTTGAGATAATAGGCAGGTCTCATCTCTTGTCCTGTGACTCCGGCTGCATTGTCACCTGCAGCTTTGAGGTTGGATGGTGGGGCTAACCAGGGTCCTGCTCCATCCTTGACATCCCAGATGCGAGCTTCGGACTTTACACCCTCGTGCAGGCGCATGCAAAGGCCCGCTCTGCTGCTGCTGCCGACTGTGCTCGACTGGGTAATCGCGATGCAAACCTTACAGAGGACGACCCAAAGTCCGCTCATGGTTCAGGGTTGCTTTTGATTTGCTCCATTTCTCGAGATACGAAGTGTTCAAGGTTCGTCATACAATACAGGGCTGTACGTCATTCATCTGCTCCATATCCTCCCCTGCCCCCATTGGATCCAGTAAAAACGTCCACGTGAAACTCAATTTCAGTCGCAAATGGCAGCTGCTTGATATGCTAAATGGGCGGGGGGAGAGGTTGAACGTCCTCTAACGAACGAGGTTAATTCTGATAGTGAATATTTTAAAGATTGGCTGATAATTAACTGAAAAATATAAGTATAAATACATAAGCAAAACAAAACGAGCTGAAGCAGTGCCGTTTGGGAACCTGTTGTGATATCTTTATCCAGCCTTGGGAGGAGGGCTTACCCTCCAACCCGTCTACAGCACTCCCGAGCTGTTCGATCCTCAATATTAGAATAACACGGGGTAAGGCAGTTCAAAAAACGAATCGTCTCATGAAGTGAGCTAGGAAGCCATAGTGGTTCCCGAATTTCGTTTAAAACTCTTCCGTCTTGAGGTAGTTGGGTGTCAACGGTTGGTACACTCGCAATTAGGAAATCCGGGCATACCTAGTCTGAAAGGACTCTGCATAATCTCAAAGCCCCGTATAAATCCCAAATCCGGGCGAGAGCTAAATATTTGGCAGGGCGTAACTAACCCGGAAAGCTGAAGACGATTCAAGCTCTCCATACATTTCCTCTAATCATCCGGAAATCCTATATTTTGTCAGGTACAGGCCTTAGGGTTAGGTCCTTAGGGTTAGCACTATCATAGTCGTGTGACTCTTGTCGCCTGATAATCTTTTCCTATCGAATTGGAAACAACTCACGGATCACAGTTCTTTTACAGGTGTAAGCTGGTTTATACAGAGCAACCAGAGACAATAGTCCCTGGACAGTAGTTGGATTCAGACACACAAGAGAGGTTCCCAGCATGGAAAATGAAACTCGATCCGCATTACAGAGACCAGCATCATTCAAAATAAAACCCTTGATCTTGACATTGGCCGCGGTCCAAGGAGCTCCGTTGAATAATCCAGGGACAACTATATACAAAAAGAAACTGATTCATTGCTTGTCTGTCTACCTCTCATGTCTCTGGATTTTGCATCCATTGTCGTAGTTTTCCTAGAGAGTATTCATCATGCTTCTTCTCAGAAGTGAAAAAGAGTCCTTCGTACCATCCCCGAGTCCCAAGTGACTGTAAACGCTTCCCAAAAGGCTGACAGGACCCGAAGTCGATCAGAATCGGCATCTCGTTCTTAGCCATGATGTTATAAGGGTTGATGTCATTATGTGCGAAGCCGAGGGAATGCAGCGTGTCGACAGCTGGCTCGAGAGCTCTGATGAAGTTGGCTTTATCCAATTTCTGGAAAGCAGGTGTGGGAGCATACTCCATTAGAGTCTGGTCAATCCGTTCCAAGACTATCGCCGTGATACACCCGCGCCTCACACGGCAACCGTGGTACTTGACTATGTTCGGATGGTTGGCCTTTGAAATCACCTCTATGGCGAGGGTCTCGTTCAAGATCTCCTTGGGGATGAACTCCGTTCCCTTCATGGCCTCGTAGGAGGTAAGACCTGGTCGTTTGATAAAGGCCGACACATCGTCCAAGTGACTAAGTGCGATCGTCAAGTCGATGTCCTTGGGGACTTCCGGGTAAAGCTCTTCGTCGGGGATGTGCTCCAGTCCTGCGCTGTACTCCTCGAGGCTAATCTCTCTCTTGCTTTTGAAGGATTGGCCAAAGAAGACCATATCTCCGGGGTGATTAGATAGAAGGTCACATGTTTGGGTTTCTTTGTTTCTGTGTCCCAGCCTCCCAGGCTTCGATGAGGGTGAGGTCTCGAGTTGACTTTAAAGGGGGGGCCCTCTCGCGAGGAGGGGTTTCTGTCGACGAAGGGTTCATTCTAGTGAGTTGATCTTATGAACTTGTCGTAGAGTAGATCAAAACCTGCGCTCTGGGCCTTCAAGATGGGTGCAGTGAGTCTAGTCGAAGAATCTGGCAAGGTAGGACAATGAGTACCACGGAGCAGGATGCAGCCAAGACTCGAGGGACCCCTAGTTAAATCACGCGCGCTTTTGGTGCTCGGCGATTGAGAATATTAAGATTTGCTTCAATAAATTGGACTCCAAGTTCAGACCCCCGGATTGCGAGTATGAGAGTATGAGCCCAGCTGGGAACTCCGCAAGAGAATAGACAGCCAAGTCAGCTCTTCTAACAGCCAATCTGCCTAGCCAATCAATTCGGCGAGCTCCAAAGTCGTATCGAGCCTCTGAGATGCATACGATGCCTAGCCTTTGATCGGTCTGCTGAATAGGTGCGAGAGAGAGACTCATGGCTATGATAGCCTCTTTTCCCCTTCCCTTTCTCTCTCCTCCTTGGTTGGGTCCTGTGGCTCTTCTATGGATTACAATTCAACCCTAGTGTGCAGGAAGGACGTCGACTATTACGATAGAAATAGACTGTCACTGACGGACTGAGGCTCGTTATATAGTTCGGAACATCTGAACTTCTGAAGGTGGATGGTTAAACTCTGAAAGAGATAATAGATTGACTTCTTGAGACTAAGGCCTTGATATAGCTAGAGTATATATATATATATATATAGTAGAAACTGTGCTTTAGGTGAATGATTCAATATAAATCAGCGAGCTTAAATGAGTATTCAAATGAATATCCCCAGTGGTTACTGGCAAGATCTGCAGTTGCGCCTACATCCCGAGGGTCGTCGGTTGACTTGACCGAGATTCGCTGTACTACGCACATGGATCCGCCATGATACCGAGAAATTACTTTGTATGCACTCCAAAATCGTATACAGATGGCCCCGGCATGCCCCATGGTTATCCATCTTCCCGGGCCGTCGCTGCTGTTCCTTGAGCCGTGTACGGCCCACCATCCCCATCTTGATCCATGGTAACCCCGCAGGAGTCAATCTCGGATCAATTGATGAAGTTCTCCGCATCCTTGCAAACTCCAATTTCCCATCTCTCGCGCCTGATTCCTAATCCTAACGACGCATCGCCACTCAACAGTCAAAGGCCTTCCTCGTTGGGACAAGGTTGATGCAATAACCTTACCCAGGACCCTGGATGGTGGGCCTCGGAATTGGATCGCCTCATCAATTCAGCGGTCCTCTCACGTATGCCGCTGCCGATATTGAGGAGTCGAGCAAACGCCGAGCCGGGTTTTTGATGAGTTCCAGCTTCCCCCGCACGCCAATCACTGCCTAAGTTGAGGGTGTGAATACAGCCTGAATCGTATGGTAGCATTCGTAAATATCCCACGAGCTAGTAGGGAGTGACTAGGGTCTCATCCTGGGATAATAGCGTAGTAGCCGCCGCGGTGAATAACAATGCTGCCGAGAGCGGAAATTCTTCAATTGGAGTCGATTCAGGGGAAAGAGGGAGACATGAAGCGGCACGATCTTGGCGAGATACCATGTAAAGGGTTACGATAAATATAGAAAGGAGCCCTCGGGTCCGAACGAGAAGAGACATGGACTCTCACGCAACACACGCCCCAAGCATCCCGAGGGCCTCAATCGATCTCTGGTAAAGCTGAACCATTCGTACGACAATGCGTGGCTCGTTGTTACTCGCATCCCTCGTCGGCCTCGCGGTCGCCGAGGACGGCCTGGCTGCCTGGTTACGCTATGCCCGTGTCCCAGGTGCCAAATGTCATCGCAAGAAATTGCCCTCCGCTATCGTCACCCTCAACGCAACCGAGGGGCTGCCCGTCCACACGGCCGGCCAAGAACTGGCCGATGGCATCAGCAGCATGTTCGGCAAGAAACTAACCTTCGACGAGTCCGGCACGGACGCCGATGTTCCTACTGTGACTGTGGGCACCGTCGGAGCTTACTCTGAGAGTGGCGGCGATGTCGAGGACCTGCCGGAACTCATCGAAGACGGCTATTACCTCCACATCTCTGGCGGCGATGTTTTGATCCTCGGTCAGAACGAGCGTGGAGCCTTGTACGGAACTTTCCAGTACCTCGCGCGTTTGGCTCAAGGAAAGGTTTCTGATGAGTCGTTCGCTTCGAATCCTGATGCTCCTGTCCGATGGGTGAACCAGTGGGATAATCTGCGCGACGGAGGCACTCACGGAAGCGTGGAGAGAGGCTACGGCGGCGACTCTATTTTCTTCTGGGACGGAAAAATCCGCGATGACCTAACGCGAGCTGGTCAATACGCTCGCCTCTTGGCATCTATCGGCATCAACGCCGTGGTTGTCAACAACGTCAACGCTAACGAGACCATCCTTACCCCGGAGAACATGGACGGTCTCGCGAGGATCGCCGACGCCTTTCGTCCCTACGGTATCCAGCTTGGTCTGTCCCTAAACTTTGCTTCGCCTCAGACTCTGGGCGGCCTGGACTCCTTTGACCCGCTCGATGAGACTGTCATCGACTGGTGGCAGGGTATCACTGATTCTCTCTACGAGAGGATTCCCGACATGGCCGGCTATCTTGTCAAGGCTAACTCCGAGGGTCAGCCCGGGCCCCTTACCTATAACCGAACTCTGGCAGATGGAGCGAACCTCTTTGCTCGCACCTTGCAGCCCCACGGCGGTATCATCATGTTCCGCGCTTTCGTCTACGACCACACAAGCTTGAACCAGGACCTTGACTGGAAGGCCGACCGCGCCAATGCCGCCGTCCAGTTCTTCGACGGCCTCGATCCCCAATTCGAGGACAACGTGGTCATCCAGATCAAGTACGGCCCCATCGACTTCCAGGTCCGCGAACCCGTCTCGCCCCTCTTCGCCCACATACGCGAGACCGGAAGCGCGATAGAACTCCAAATAACCCAGGAATATCTCGGGCAGCAGTGCCACTTGGTGTACCTTGCTCCGATGTGGAAGGAACTCCTCGAGTTCGACCTCCGCGTTGACGGTGAAGACTCTGTCGTGTCTGATATCTTGAATGGAAAGCGATTCAACAACAAGCTTGGAGGGTACGCTGGTGTTGCCAACGTCGGACATAACACCACTTGGCTCGGCAGCCACCTTGCCATGTCCAACCTCTACGCCTATGGCAAGCTTGCTTGGGATCCCTCTTCCGAGCCTGTCGACATCCTCGAGGAGTGGATCAAGATGACATTTAGCCTCGATCAAGAGGTCATTGACGTCATTACCGAGATGTCCATGGAGTCGTGGCCGGCCTATGAAAATTATACGGGTAACTTGGGCATCCAGACGCTGACCGATATCCTCCTCGGACACTACGGGCCCAACCCGGGATCTCAGGATGGCAACCCCTGGGGCCAGTGGACTCGCGCAGATGCGGACACCATCGGTATGGATCGCACGGTATGGAATGGTACGGGAAATGCCGGCCAGTACCCTAAAGAGGTGTTTGAGATGTACGAGGACATCGAGACGACCCCCGATAACCTGTTGCTCTGGTTCCACCACGTACCCTACACCCAGGTCCTCAAGAGCGGAAAGACCGTTATCCAGCACTTCTACGACGCCCACTACGCTGGCAGCGCCGTCGCACAGTCCTTCGTGCCGCTTTGGGAGTCCCTAAAGACCAAGATCGACGCCGAGCGCTATGAACACGTCCTCTTCCGCCTCGTCTACCAGGCCGGCCACTCGCTCGTCTGGCGTGACTCCGTCAACAACTTCTACTTCAACAAATCGGGAATTCCGGACGAGGCCGGTCGTGTCGGCAACCACCCTCACCGCGTCGAGGCCGAGGACATGGAGCTCGACGGGTACAAGACCTATCTGGTCAGTCCGTTTGAGGCGGCCAGCGGCTCCCTGTGCATTGTGACGGCGGACAACTCGACCCAGGGCACTGCTTCTACCAAATTGACCGTGGAGACGGGCACATACAACGTTGCGGTCAACTACTACGACCAGGCCATCGGCAACTCGACGTGGGAACTCTACCTGGACGAGGAACTGGTCGGCAAGTGGCACGGAGACTTGGAGTATGAGCTGGGTCGTGCGCCATCTCCTTATATTGATGGGCACACGGCGGCGCGCATCACGTTCAAGGGCGTCCATGTCGAATCTGGAAGCACTCTGCGCATTGTCGGTAAGCCAGACGGCGAGGAACCTGCTCCAGTGGACTACATTTCCATTCTACCTGAAGATGTAGTTGATTAAGTAGATGGTCTCATATTCTTATATTATCCTCTTTAATTAACAAGTTTATAAACACAACTTGGTTTATCAAACACCATTGCTAAGAATAGTGGTGAGACTTCTCCCCACAGGCACCGTCAGTATTTTCGGATTCCATCATGTGAAATGTTTTGCGTTGGTTCCACCTATATATAACTTGCAAGGGGAAGGTAGAGTACAAAGCGTACATGCCTGGACTAGGACAAGGAAAACACAACGAAAGGTTGCAGAAATACTTCGTATATCACTTTCCTGTAGGATATGAAGCTTCTTCTTACTATTACCAAGCTTAGCTGTTCTAGCTTTTCTCTACTTTAGCTATCCTCTACTTTAACATGCCCGCTCTCTATCTAAAATGTCTGCGGATCTATTCTCCAGGTATCGCATCGATTCGCCACGAAACCGCCCTGTTTCCCATTGACCCCTCCGCAGTCACAAGAATCAATGGGCACCTTCAAATACCTCATGCACCGCTCATAGTTGACCGTAAACTCGCACCCGTTGCGAAGCTCGAACGACACGTCAATGTTAATAGGCCACTGCCCATTCGCAGGCGGCTCGTAGTTTCGCGAGATGACCAGAGATGACCGCCCGGCGGGGACGCGTAAGACGACGCCCTCGTCGCCGAGCGACCGGCAGAAAGAGTTGCTCGCTCCCGAGAGCTGGCCGTTGGTGGCCTTTTGCCCACTGTCGTAGCAGGTCTTGACATTGTCTAGTGGCCGTCCCACTTCCCAGGTCTCGGTGGGCGACGGCTCGGGCTCCTGAGTGACTGTTGTCTTGCTTGCTGTAGTGGTGGAAGAGGGCGCGGGACACGTCACCGAGGCGTCTTCCCAGTCCTCATCAAAATCGTCGCCGGGGTCTGGCGCGGGCTTGTAATCCCGCCATGGGTCTGGAAAACATCCGAAGTCGGTCCAGAAACACGGCTTCACGAACGGGTCATCGATAGAGCCTTCCCACGGTTCAATCCATCGTTTGGGCCACTGGCCGGCTTTGGGCGGTGGCGCGTCGGGCCCGATGGAGTCGGGCGGCGCCGGAAACGCAACTGCAGCCGCCGTCGTAGCGATGTTCCCCTGTCGATCCGTGAACGTGATAGGGGGCCAGTACGGTGTGGTGGCGGGCTTGGGCCAGAATGGGGTGAAGTCTTGTACGGCACGTCGCCGATTCCCACCGCCGCGAGCAAGTGTCACGGCTTCGAAATGAAGCTGGGTGATGGTTATCGGGGGCGCTGTGACTGTGGTGGTCCAGTCTCCGTCCGAGACGGTAATCCTGGGATAGTTCACAACCCTCGTGGCCTTGGTCCATGGAGGGATGTTGACGAGACACGGCGGCGAACAGGTGAAGGCTGGCTGCTCCATATCCCAGATCTTGGGGTCGATCCAGATCTTCTCGTCATACTGGGCGCCATTGCTTTGGACGTCCAAGACAGATATTTGTGACCAGCGAGGGTGGCTCTCGACATTGAGATAGTCCGTCGCATTGATTCCAACCCCGTCCATAACGGCCATGTACTTTGCGCCAATGGTGATGAGGTTTTGGAACCGCACGCCGGAGAAGTTGTCGTCCAGAAGCATTAGGGCTTTCTGGCATGCGTGTTCATCGATGCACTCCTGTGTGTATGTTGAAAACCACGAGTATAAGCCGGCACCAGCAACGAAGATGTTGGCACACTCGCGCATGATGACGGCCCAGGATTCGTCGCATCCGCTGAACTCGTCACCGGCTTGGCAAACGTAGCTGGGGTCCCCGACTACCTTACCCACGGCATCTTCAAACGGCGCAGGAGGTGGCGGTGTGGGTTGGTAGTATCTAGAATTTGGGTTTGTCTTGTTAGCAAAGGACGAGGGAGAGAAAGAAAAAAAAATAAGCAACTTACGGGCTCTCGGTCTGGATCATCCCGGCAAAGATGTTCCTTGCCTTGTGGAAATTGTATTGATAAAAGACCGCATGCTCGGATGATGTGCCATACAGCCACGTAGGCTCGACACTCTCGACTAGCAAGCCGCGAGCGAAATAGACCGAGTTCTGTACCATGGTATTATTTGCGTCGACCAAATCCGGGTCGTCAATATCGTGGTCAGCCACCCAGAGCCACATGTTTTCGAAATAGCCCGAAGCAGTCGGGGTAATGTGCATCATGAGACTGCCGGCATTGCAGCCCGGCGCGACGCCGCTCCGAAGTGCCGGACACTCGTCGGGCGTCAGCTCGGTGCCTGTGGCACCACCGATGCGCACATGGCAGTCCCAGAGACCAGCCGATCCGGGACTCGCCGCTCGGATATTCCATTCCAGGAGAATAAGACCCGCGGTGGCGCCACGATTGGTGAAGATGAGGTCCTGCATTTCGACATCGCCGACGATGCCCGGACTTCCAACTCGGACCATGACCTTGGGATTGCTATTTGAGAGAGGGGTTAGAGAGATGCAGTATGATACTTGTAAAGCAACTATAGATGGACAAGTAGAACACTTTATCGCCAGTTGCCCAAGAGGTGTCACATTGAAGGGCACGGGGTGGTGGCTGTCTTGGCTTACCTGGCGTCGGAAAAATATGATCCCACGGCCACAATCTGGGACCAAGTCTCGCCAACGATTTTGGAGCCAACGGGGATCTCCAAAGTCCGTGTGATGATGTACGATCCCGCGTCGACGAAGAGAATCTTGCCCTGGCTGGCATAAAGCGCCGACTGGAAAGCCGCCGTGTCGTCAGTCACGCCATCGCCCTTGGCACCGAAATCCCTGATTTGAACAAAGTCGCCGAGGGCTCGATCTTCATACTGGGGTTTTGCCCTCTCGAAATAGTTTCCCTGGTCATCCAGAAGCCCGTTTACGCGACGGAAGGATCCGATCTTGCCGCCACGCGAGAAATCTCGGCTACCGGCAGCGCTGTGTACCGGACCTAGAGCCCAGTGATCGATAGTACCCGAGGCCTGGAGCAAAGTTGCACCACTGGTGTCAGCGACGGCCTTGTCGACACCTTGGAAATTAACGTGCTCGATGATGACGCCGGTGCTACCAGATCCGGGCTTTTCGTCTGGCGGAGCCAGGAGAACAACGGTTTGCACGTTCTGGAAACTTGAGTCAAGGATGGAAATGGAGCCGATACTTCCCTCGGAAGCCTTTCCAGGGACCGTTTGTCTCTTGGTATTGGAGCTCTGTTTCTCTGTGAGGAGTTGAAAACCGACGCGGACATCGGTCATGGTGATTGATTTCCAGATCTATATATCCCATTAGCAAGGAGTAACAGACAACAAAACCAAAGGACTTTTTTCAAGCTTACCCAACCCCAGTCCCAGATAATCCGAACTCCAGTGTCACAGCCAATAAACTGGAGTCGTTGGGCTGTAAATTGTTGATTCCCGCCGTAGATACCAAACTGGCCTCCACGGAAAGTGATGTCTGAAATCACGCCGCCGCTTCCGTTCTCGGCAAAGATTCCCATCTGCGTGCTACCGGGAGCCGCGATGATCTCGACGTTCTGGATACTTGTCGCCTGAGCTACCTGGTAATGCAGGCCCGCAACTTTTTGGACGGCGCGTGTCTGCGTGATGTCGATGACCATATTGCGCAACTGGCGGTAGAAGTTGGCCGTGTTGACGTACCATTGCTGGTCAAGACCGTCAGGACCCGTGCCTCCGCCTGTGTATTCATTGACGGAGAGTACGCCGAGGCCGATGAAGTTTCGAGTAGCAACAAGGGTTGGTCTCGAGTTGGCCTAGAAATGGTCCGTGTTAACATGATCAAGCCCTTTTCTTCATTTTATCTCGCACAATCACATACATCACCAATGATCTGGGTCCCAAATGGGACTGGAATAGTCGAGGACACTCTATATGTACCTGGCGGGAAGTAGACAATGGCGTTCTTAATAGTCGAGCCATTGCACTTTTCACCACATCGCTTCTGGTCATTCATGGCCGCTTTGATGGCCTTGGTGTCGTCCTATTTTTCAGGTTAACATGACGTGTAGACAGTTGATTTCGTTATGGTGGGAAGATATACATAGAATGGGAAATGTAGAATGGGATGGGTTAGAGGGGGGACAAAAAAAAAAAAAAAAAAAAAAACACTCACTGTAACCCCGTCTCCTTTTGCGCCAAAGTCCAAAACGTTTCGGAAAACCTTGTAGCCGGGATCGTCGCCCCAAGGTACTATTCCTTTACGCGGAAGATGCTCCATCCAGAATGAGCCCGCTGCACGGGCGGCTACACGGCGTTTTGTAACGTTCCCCGACGGTCCAAGTGCATCCGCCTCCGAGACAAGAGCAGCAGCAGCCGCAATCTCATCGGTAATCTCGAGAAGGGGAGGGACGGTCTCAACCTCGT
This sequence comes from Scedosporium aurantiacum, assembly GCA_000812075.1. Lineage (NCBI taxonomy): Eukaryota > Fungi > Ascomycota > Sordariomycetes > Microascales > Microascaceae > Scedosporium > Scedosporium aurantiacum. The sequence continues at coordinate 36,595 of JUDQ01000066.1, forward strand.
CACGACGGTGTCGTCGCGAGGTGGAGCCTCCGATGACAGTCCCGGGACGGAGGGAATACTTGTTTCGCAATGGGTGTTCTAAGCGTGCCGTATTAAGGTCGGCTGACTTGAGGATGGCCTCCTCGACAATGGCGCGAGCGCGAGCAAGGTCGGACGAAGAGGCGGTTTTGGCAAGCGGCGCCACTGACTGATCTGTTGTGACGTCTATGTCACGGGCTTTCTTGGTAGTTTCGTGTCTGGGTCTTGGAGACGTCGGGCCAGACAGATCGGCACCGATAAAATTCATCCAGGCACCGCTCGTGTCATACAAGGATTCAACCTCACCGATCGTGACATTGGCAAAGACACCGTCTTCTCGGACGTGACGGGGCCCCATAGCTACAAGTTCTTCCATGGTGACGGTGTCGGCCCATTCCCAGAAGGCCTCACGTTCGGCCGTTTCGTTGCCGGCCGCAGCGGCACGCTTCGCCTGGCTCACCGTGACAGGGTCATGAACCTGGCCACTCTGCGACGCGTCTTTGTACGTGTAGATCTTGGCAGCGTAGCCGTTGGCGACATTGGTCGTACGAAACATGAAGAGCGCAACGCTGTCTTTGGGCTGGTAGAATGGAAACTGGTTGAGACGACGCCTCACGACGGCCTTGAGTTCCTCTTGCAGCTTTCGATGGGCTTCGGCCTGCCAGTTTTGTTCGGCTTTGACACCTCTACCGCAGCGGAAAGCCGCACAGCGAGTCTCGGCAGCTGTTGCACTAGCCTCGTCGGAATCGAACCCCGAACCGCCCTCGATCCACGTGGCGGGTGGGAACTCGTCACACGTGTAACGGAGCTTGGAGCTCTCGAGACGGCCGTTGACCATACGGCTGCGGATCTGGTTGACGTTGGTGTTGGGCTCAAGGTCATTGTGCGGCCACTGGCCGTCGTGGCGCATGACTTCGCGCTGGTCGGTTTCGGGACAGACATGGTGGTTCTTCCACGAGCTGGGACACGAGGCTGAACGACGTTGAGCACTGCGAGCCGAATTGGTCTTCCCCGTATTGAAGTCGTAGCCAAATCGGTATGTGGGGACTCGTGTCATGCCCTTCGGTGTCGCGAACCAGTTCTCGGAATTCTTGCAGATGTCTCTCATGTAGAAGCAGTTGTATTCGAGGAAAACTACCTCGGGCCAGATATCGATTACTCGATAGGGCGAAGAGAGAGTGTCTTTACGCCAGAATGGCCTTTATCGTGAGACTTTACGTTAATTGCCCGGTCTCTTCATCAAAGTAGACGTCATGTTTCCACTCACGCCATTTCCAATTGTGTCGGGTCATTGAGTTTTGGAACTTGTTTCCATGTAACGGCCTGAATGAATTGTGCCTCGACAGGTGAGTAGGAGGGGAAGGCCACAATTCCTATGAGGACACACAATAAAGGATAGAGGAGAGCCATCATGACCCGGACTCCCCTTCTCGGAGAGTCTATGAAACAAATGAGGAACAATCAACTTGAGTTGAGAGAAAAGGAGTGACTGAATGAGAGTAAACACGATTTGTATGAACTGCAGTGAGTGACTGAAGGAGAGTAAACACGATTCGTATGAGTTGCAGTGAGTGACGGAGAAGACTATGAGGGACGACACTAGATAGTGGTTTATAAAACCAGGAGATGGGCAGCTTCTGACCTTCACCTTCACGTAGTCTGGCAAGCTCCTCAACCTCGGATGCGCACGCCATCATTACGGTTCCTGAATACGAGAAAAGACTAACCAGTCTTCAACGCAATGAAAACAAAAGGACCATTGAACCTGTCATAGCAACATGTGGCTTGGCCATGTTAAGCGAAGTAATTTAAAGGCTTCGCGCTTGGCATCGGGTTGTACGGAGTATTTGGGCGTTCAGTTTAATTTTAAAATGTCTCCCGTCTGTCGATTCGACATTGCAGGATCGTCAATATGCACGTCGAAATGAAGGATTGCCAAGTGGGTGGTATTTCAACTGGAATATTGGTTGTCAAGACTTCGGGACAGAGTACCACCTTCTCCGGGACGGACTCTTCCTCCTCATTTTTTGATACGACTTCCTCGGAACATGTGGTACGAGACGGGGGCCACGGGACAGCTTTCTCGTCTGCTCCTCTGTCATATCAGTTCCCCTCCCCTTCCGACTTACATTTTCTCACCACCAGTCTTTCTGTACATTTCTTTCCTCACTGATCTTATCTCTCTACAGCCATACATCTCCCAGCACCGTTTGTGACAATGAAATTCTCCCATTCCACGTTGCTCGCAGCCCTTGGCAGTCTCCTCTGGACCTCACCGAGCGCCGCCGCGGACGAGTGCCAACCACATACATGGGAATGGGATCGTGAAGCTCGAGCCGTCGAAACAGGTGGCATCGCCGCCGCAGAGCCGCCCGCGCTGCCAAGTGAGATTCCTCCTCAATTCGCTATCACCATACACGACGATGAACCTCCTAAACCGGGAGAAATCAACTGCCGTCTCTGGGGCCGAACATACGACGAAGCCGACTACTACTCGTGCTTTGAGCTCGCAGAAACGTACGGAATCACCATTGAAAAGTTCTGGATGCTCAATCCTCAACTGGAGCCGGACTGCGACGGCATTCAGCCATACACCGAGTACTGTGTGGCTGGATGTAAGTGAAAAAGGAAAAACGAAATACGACGAGCGGAAATCATCTAACGAGGTTGCTTTGCATAGTTATCGAGCCTCTCCGTTCGACTGACGGGTTCTGCGGACCGCTCCACCAAAATGCGACCTGCGTAGGCACCGATTTCGGGCAGTGCTGCAATGCCGAGACTTGGAAGTGTGGTGAGACCTAGTGAGTGGTTTTCTTGCTCCTTTCTCTCTACCGCCTCCATCCTTCGATGTTCAACGCAAAGTCGTTTCCTTTACTAATGTATTTTTTTTCTCCTGTAGCGAGGATTGCGCTGCAGGTACGTGTTACGAGGGTGCCTGTCCCGGACACGCAGTCTACACCACAGACGGCAAGTGCGGCTATGCCTACGGTTTCACCAGTTGCGCAGGGAAATGGGGTGATTGCTGCAGTCTCGGCGGCGAGTGCGGTACGGGCCCCGAGTTCTGCGGTGAGGGCAAGTGCCAGGCTGGAAATTGCACGATAAAAGCCCCCACGAGACCCGAACTCGAGGGTCCTTACACTAGTGTAGCGACGGGAGGTGCCTGAAAAACGAACCGCTACTCGCTACTCGGTACTCGGTCGTGTGTGTAATACTTACTTACTATGCACTAGATAGGGGGGGCGGCCCGTGCCGAGTCGTCGAGCTCGGAAGGGATTCCTTTTTGGGGCTTAGGCCCTGAACTTTTCACAAGACACAACAGATTTGTAATACTTCGTATGACTTGAAAAGATATTACCAACAGACCCCGGTCGACCTTTGTGCCACCTTCGTAGGTCTATCCAGATTCCAATGTACCTCGGTATCTTTTATCCATATCCACATCCTTCGTAACTCGCCCCACCCCATTATACGACGTAGCACCATGAGACTATAGGTACTCTCCCAAGTCTCTTCCTTCTCATAAGGGAGGAATGAAATACAAAGAAACATACGAAGTATGCCCCTGGGCTTCGTAGACCGACACGGAATAATGCCCTTCTTCCGTCCCCTTCACCCTCATCACTAGCGTCACTCTTTTCCCCGCCTCAACATGTCCCCAGGTGTCCTGAATGGCCAACAGACTTGACCAGCTGCTTCCCCCTATTTGGAAGCCTTCTTTTACTTGATTCTATCTGTTTTTCCATTGATCAACAGGTCCGACGACTGTCCGTTCCTGTAAGGGCCTTTACAGCGACTTCTTGCAGGAATTGATCAAGCCATTGGCTACATAAGCTCTTGTTTCTTATGTTAGTGAGCGGGCAGGTTGCACAGCCCCGTTTCAATATTCTCTTTTCTAGATTAAAACATCTCCATTTTTATTGTTACAATGGCCTATATTTAGAACCCTGTGTTACTATGTTACTCTGTACTTCGAGAACTAATCAAATTAGTACACATTGCAACTTTGAACTTTCTCATCCGTACTTATCGATCTCTTGCTTGGGGGGTCAAGAAGCATGTGCATCTGATGAATGGAGTCGCACAGCCGCCAAGCTCCAGACTTTACAAAAGTTCCCCCCTCCCCCCTCCCCCCCCAAATTCTGTTCCGTTACACTATCATCCCACCCGTCTTTGCCAATACCACCCTATAAGCCCGGGTCCTGTTGCGTTGGTGATTCTGTGCCGACCATTGTTGTATCCCGAAATCAGCAACCGAGACCATTGGCAGAAGGACCAAACATGTGATGATAATGTCTACTGTGTTGTCAAGATAATGTGCCCATGAAGACCAATGTAGAATCTGAATATTGGCAAAGGATTGCCGAAGGATGGCCAAAAGGACCTCTATGACCCAACTTATGATCTTAGGTTTAGCAAGGACCTCATTTACGAATAAAATGAGGTGCAGAAGGCGCATGCAACGTTCCAGGTGGCCTGGCCTGGCCTGCCCGTTTACCGAGGTGCTGTTGGCCATTATCACCTTTCGTTGCTAGAGAAGGGGGTTTCTTTGGTAGTTTTTGATTCTCCTTGGCTTCTCTCTTGACTCCCGAGGCCGGCCTGTTGCGCTCGAGGAAAGAAGACAACGTGTATATAAATATCTTGCTGGAGATTGCTTTGTGATGTATGGGATTGATCACTCTCTAGCCATCATCCCATCTTCTTTCCCTACAAAGCATCGCCAATCTCCAACTTGACAAGAGGAACATAACAAATAGATACGATGTGGCCCTCAACGCTCTTCACCATCACTTCCCTTCTTCCCCTTGGTCTCGGCGCCGCCGTGAAGCCCGGCGTAACGCCACGCCACCGAGACCAAGACGTGCCTCTCAATCTCCTCGCCAAGCGAGCTGTCTGCGGCGAAGGCCCCCAGCTTGTCTGTTACGGCGTCAACGGGGGTATCTCGCAGAACCTCGACCCCGAGGACATCGAGTACGCCGCCCTGTACCTGCGACACCTCGCCGACACCAACAACAACCCGCTCTGGACCATGCCGAAAGAGCTCGAATGCTCCGAATGGACGCTCCCGCTCTTCGGCGCCGGTACCGTTCTCGCGCTCGCCAAACACATCAACCCGCGCACCATTTCCTCCGTCACGTATTACGACATCGCCCGCACCATCGACGGAGGCGAGGACGCGACGGAAGAACAGCGCGCTGCTTCGCTTCTCGGTGCTTGTGGTGCTAATGGCGGCCAGTTGACTGTCACTGTCAACGCCTCGGATCCAACCTACAGCAGCCCCGAGTACATTGCGAGCAAGGCAAAGCCGGCCGACATCATCATCAAGCTTGTCAGGGACCCTAACTTTGCTTAGACGGGAATTCGCGGGTTTGGAGGACGTTAATACTACAAGGTCGTTGTGGTATTGGTCTTGGCTGCAAAGCATGCGTATGGGTCTCTCTGTTGCTGAAATGTTATGGCAAGCTTTTAGTATTAATATTTACTCCCCGTTACTCATGTCGCATCGTCCATCGTCCATCTTTTCTCCATGCTTTGTGCTTTTGTGTCTATCCTCAGTCTTCGTCGCGTTTTCGCTTCTGGCCCTTCGGCCCGGCGTTATCAAATGGAGTCACTTCTCGATTGAGGCTGTCGTATTGGTACTTCGTCTCACCCTTCCAATTTTCCTCGGTGACAATTGCCACATAGTGGGGGGCACCTGGACACACCATCAACTTGGTGTCCGGGTCCGGCGGCTCATCGTCCATATTGCGTGACTCGAGAATGTCTTGTCGGAGGCTCATGAGCCACGGATGCACTGCCGTAATGTAGTCGTGTATTGTAACGTAAGGCTTGTCCGATGCCTCGACGACCAGTGTATCGTACTCGCGCGGGGGAAGCTCGCCACAAGCCGGGCAAGGCCCGTTGCTCGAGTTTTCGTCTCCCGAGTCGTCGTCGGCGTCGGCGTGTTCCATGTGACCCAGCCACCAACTCGACGGCCAGTCGCTTAGATCGGCGGACTCGACAGTGACGGACGCCACTGTGCTGTCAATGAGCGCTTCCTGCGATATGCGATGCCAGTTTGAGCCGGTGGAGGACTGCTGGAAGTACGGTTCGCGTGGTGCTTCGGGGTCCAAATTCTCGGGCATGACGGAGATGGCCGACTCTAGAGGGCCCTGGAGGGACCAGACGAGTCGCTTTCCGTGGGAGCAGATGAGGCCCCATTGGGCCGTCGAACGTGGTGCAGGTTGGTCTGGTGTTGACATGATTTGTGGCCGTTGGGTGTTGTCGAGAAAAGGCTGTTGTTGAAGTTGACAGTTGACAGAGGGTTGAAAAGAAATGAGGAGGGGAAGCGAAAACTGTGGTGGGCTGAGCAATGCATGGATAAAATGTGTGATGGGATCTGGTGGTGGTGGCTCCTAGTAATATAAAGGGCAGGAGGATGTTATTTATATCAATTCTAGGAAGTAGTATCCATGATTACCACCTCACCCCATTTTTTTTTATTTGTTTATTTATTTTTTTTATTTCTTTATTTAGTTATTCATTTTTATTTTTATTTTTTATATTCATTTTATTTATTTTATTTTTTTTAGTAGTTAATCCGGCATAAGGCCAACCCTCACACACTCCCTTTCCTCGACATTTGGGAGACTTATTCATTCATGCTTTCTTATTTTTTTCTTTTTTTCAACCCAGGGATGAAGCCCCCTTTGACCACCATAGCTAACCAGACGACAGCAGATATAAGACAACTCCGAGATCCTCCACGCCGTCCATCATAGGACACAAAAAAGACGGCGGTCTCATCATCAGTCTACCTCAACTTACAATTCCTCCTCTTCATCTTATACTTTACAGGATAGCGATACATATAGCAACTTCCTTGCAAGTATAGAAGATGGAGAGAATATACACTGCACCTAGGTAATAGGGTACCTCAGTGATACCGGGGAAGGAGCAGGTGAGGAAGAGACTGATATAGTTCCTTGCGACAGTTGTGAGGGTGCTTACCATGGCCCAAAGCATCATCATAATACCCTACAATTCTTACATTTAGAACTTCAAGAGTTTATTGTATTTTACATTATAGAATTTATAACATATTTTTCCTTCTTTCTATTTCTCGACTAGGCCGCGTGCGCGTAAGGAACATGTTGGACCTTTTTTCTTCTTTTTTTTTTTTTTTTTTTTTTTTTTTTTTTTTTTTTTTTTTTTTTTTTTTTTTTGGAATTGAAACGTAAAATGGCAACAAGGAGATGCACATACGAGAGTCGGTCAAGTTTCTTCACGAGGGCAATATTTCCTTGGGATCAATCATACACCCCACCCAAGCTCAGAGTGGTCTTTATTGACTGCCCAGGCGCCGATGATAAGGGCGAGCGGATCCGAGAAATGGCTTCCCTGTTCCGTGAGATGTTCGGGATCATTATTTCTGTTATCCCATCTGATAAAACGCGCACAAAAGCGACCGAAGAGCCCTTCTAGTGATTGCGAGGTTTCTTCGCGATCACAACGATCTCCGCCCGATTCGCATCCTACTGAGCAAGGCTGATCAGCTCGATTTCAACTGCAAGAAGGATGGAATATGCTCTAACGCTCTTTTACAGAGGAAGAAAGCTATCATTGATGAATTTAAGCGCCTTAGGCTATTAGATGATAACTTCGCCATGCATTCCTGGCGGGCGTGCAGTGACACTTTCCTTTTAGCTACGGAGACTTTGAGAGACATTGTGCAGCCATATTCAACATTTGCGTAGATGAGTTTAGACGGCAACGCCGCCTTATCAGACTGTCCACCTAACGAAGAGCGCAAGATTGAGGGGCTACGCCAGTTCAGAGTCTCTACAAGATGGCGGAAGAGCGAAAGATGTGGGATGTTGAGTCTCTGCGACACTGGCTTCGTACGCTGTCCCCAAACAGCGTCCGGAATTCAGGAGGTCGCGGATTTCAGACAGACTGATCCGTCAGGAGGAAGGCCTACGTGGGTATATGCAATTTTATGTACTTGTTTCGGAAATGTTGGTATTGGATTATTCTTTTTTATCCTTTTTCTCTTTTTTTTTTTTTTCTTCTTTTTTCTTTTCTTTCCCCTTCTTCTTTTTGTTTCCCGCGGCAAAAGACCATCATTCTTAACTTCTTTCTATCTTCTTCTTCCAGCAGCACCAGATAGCAAACATATGTAGAAAGTGGAAGGGTCCAGGAACTATCAGTATCATTTGATGTCATCCAGCCTTGTCTTGCTCAGTGGTTAGTTCCACACTCTTTTATAGTTCTCACTAAACGACCCTCTTCGCCAGGGAGCCAGGATCTGACGTCCTATGTGCTCTTTCTAGCAAATTATATATCTTCTAGGATCTCCCAACATACATTTTCAGTTCCCATTTCATTAAGACCCTTATTATGTGATGTTATATTAGAGCTACATCGATCCCCGTCACAACGAACTTATGAGCACGAGGATAGATAATATAGCTGGTTATATGATAATGATAATAAGCGTAATCTAAATACTCTCTCTCGTCTTTTAGTGATCGTGGCTGCCCGCCTGCTCACTATGATAGTGGGTCTAATATAATGGAGATAATCCAAAGCAGCATGCCCCAACAGAGAACAAGGCATGGGATCGGGCCATTCCCTATCTCCACCTGGCCAGCGGTACTAGCTTGGCAACCCTGTCCATTAGAATTTCCAAAAGTTGTCCAGGTTGCGCGACTGGATTCTGCGTTGCAGTCGAGTTCCCTCGCCGGGCAACACTTGTAGAGGGACTCTACTGACGACGACTCGACACACCTTTCATCCGCCCCGCAACACTCGGACATGTTACTTATATCCCAGCAGACAGCGTTGGAAGGGATGCAAGCTCCCAAGCAAAGTTTCTCGGGGCTGCAACACCGGGCAGGGCCCGAACCGCGCGATGGACTGCTAGACCCTGAGGATGAACTGCCGCCGCCGGAATAGTCGCCGCCACCATGTCCACCACCTTTGCTCCCTTTTGGAGCTCTCACGATTATTTCTGGCTGAATTTGGTAATATGCATCCTCGAGTCTTGGAGCTGATATACTTGTTAGCCGTGCTGGAGCTATTTGATGTAGATCAATTGAGGCCTTACTTACTGATCACGCCTACCCAGCCTGCAGTCAGAATCGCTTACGCCAGGGCTAGAAGTATGGCTAGAAGACTGAATACATGGCGCTGCATTTTGATTGATAGCTTGTAAGACTTGTCCTTGAAAAGTGAACGGTGAGGGCGCCTCATGGACCATTCACGGCCTGATGATCAACAATGACAAGTGCGTTGAACTGGAGAGGAAAAGATGCCAGCAAGACGGGCTTGAAGATAAAGACCAAGCCGCAACACAAAAGCCTACGAAGTACAGGATATCAAAACATGGATGTAGTCGAAGGAGCCCCCCCCCCACCACCCCAAACAAAACAAAAAAGAAAAAAGAAAAAAAGAAAAAAAAATCATTCAAAGCTTCACAACCCTCGCATTCGCATTTGCATCTCAGCTAAAACCAACATTGTCCAATAGACTGCAAGTGACGAAATAGCTGCTACGGAAATCAGACACGACCGGGATGGAGTTCATCCGGTCTGGCTGGGTTGGATGTGATATCTTGCCGCATGGCACATGCGATTGACACCTCATGCGGAATGGCGGGAACCAGCCCCCTTCAGCCATCCATGTTGTGCGACCCTTGGACCATCGCCAGCCTCCTGGGAGGTAGGGTATGAAATAATACTTCGTACTTCGTAGTCAGATTAAGCTTGTTTGTGCCACCTACAAAACACTCGCCTCACGTCGGTCATTGCGATATGGAGGGTCGAGATGCTTGATGTATGGGGGAATATCAAAGGTCAATCGACAAACTCGATGAAGCGATGGCCATTTAATAGGGCGAGAGAATAACTACACCAATGGGGATAGCGATTAGTCTTACTTTGGGAAAGCTGCTTCTTTCTCCGAGACACTTGATAGAACGGATGAGTATACAGGTAAACTATCCTAGTGACTAGTGAGTCGTGACTCGCAGGCAACTTGTTTTGCTAGAGTCGACTTTCCATCCATTTCTCAAAGACCATGTCCTCTTACGGAGGTTCATGTTAGTAGCTGTCATGATGGTATCAGTCGTCGTCACGGTGACTTCTTTGGTCTGTACACCTCTGGGCTCTCGATATAATATTCAACCTAGTCTGCCGGGCCAAGTTGGGTTGGAGCTTACAGCTTCATAACGACAACCTCGTCGGACCTCGGGGGTTGCACGAATATGACAGAGAGCAGCGCGCATTTGCTAGACTTTGTTGCTAAGGCTTCGAGCAGCTACCAGGCTTCATTAGCCCTGCTATGGTCTGGTGTCATGCTGCGACGGCGTTTGTTAACAGGAACAACTGAACCCCCAATCTACAGCCGGACGATCGGGTATCCCGCTAACTTCGCATAACCTTCTGAGCTCGAAATCATCTCAATCATCTGTCACTCACAGTTTATCCTAGCCAATGCCCTCTTACCCTCATTCTACCATTCACTATTCCTCGAGGTAGCGCCAGGCTTCCCCTCCAGTCGATATCTAAAGCTTGGATACGGCCGCTTCTAGCTTTGTTGGCAATACTGGTTACAAAAGGAGCTACGGGAAATATAGGTACAACATGTGAAGACCAGCTCAACTTAGTTAGGCTTAGCGCGCGATAGTCTTTTGCGTTAAGTAGTTGTCCAGGCTCCAGGGGGCTTTGAAGCAATCACTTACAGGTGCTTTCTTTGACGCCCCATTTCCAAAGTGGGTTCCATATTCCATCCAGCGGCAGTTTTGATGGTGAGTTCCGTTACTACGTGCAGAGGTCTGCTTGTATCACCGTCCTTGACACCAGAGCCAATTGGTCTCGCTGATAATACCGGGGCACACCCCATTTGGCATTGCCAAGATCACGGTTAATCGGCTGCGAGGGTACGTCGGGCCGAATGGTCCACTCCTTCAGAATCCTTGCCCACTAATCTGGCGATCATCCTTATGCGTGGTACGATTGGCGAGCGACCGAATGCATGCGTGACGGCGCTGTGTCCGGAGGGCCCTATTATGCTCTAGCCCACGGTGCTGGAGGCTACGAACATGGAGGGAATAAGCGCTCTCCATGTGGAGGGGCGGCGGGTAGGAGATCTGTCACTAACAATCATCCAATCCGTACACCAGCGTCGGCGAAGCTCAGGCTGAATCATAAAACGAGGTTAGTTTGTTTTCCAGTTTGATAGTATTCTATATTAGTAAACTTCTATAAAGGGCTGAGCTCGGATCGTGTCCAGGGGGAAGGACACACAAGATCTGGACTTAAGAAGAACCATCTTTTCCCCATCCCGCACACAGCATCTCCCTCATCAAGCATGCATTCCGGAACGTCGAAGCCATTCTCGCTGCCAGAGAGTTCGGTGTACTACGTCTCTATCCCTGGGTTACACAGTTTCATATGGATGGAACGGGTGTGGCAGACTAGCATAAACTTATGGTCACATTCCGGCTATTTGCCAAGAGCATATCCCCATAAAACTTTAGTAGCACGGGCCAGCTCATCTCCTTTCTCCTTCAATAATAATTGCCACCTGCTAAATGGGGAGAAGGCGAAAAGCGGGTAATAAAGGGCATCAATTTTCCTCAATCAGACGCTTGTTATGATTGTCCGCTCTCCCTTCTCTCATCTCGTTCTGGATGCCTTCCGCTGAGAGGCCTCGATCGACCAGTAGTCCAGTACCATTGCGCCTACTTCTTAGTTCTGCAACTGAAGCCTTGAGATGGCGTCCTTTCGTTTTATAATACCGCTGCTTCTCGCGGCTGGCGTCGACGCGCACGTTCAAGTATCTCTATCAGCACCCAAGCCGCAAGCTTTCGAGGTCTTTGCAGAGCGATTCAAGAAGGCGGAATATCCGAACCATCCTTTCGTCGGCAACGTCCCCTGGTATCCTTATGCTATGGAACTTGGCGTTGGCACCCCTGCGCAGATGCAATCAGTGGTCGTCGCTCTCTCCCGCAGCGACGCTTTCATTCTTTACAGCGATCTCTGTAATCCCAGCGACAACCCTAACGTGACGGACTATGTACGCGACTGCAGCAGTGGGGCTTTTGACGACGAAGCATCATCCACGTTTACATACAACTCATCGGACATATATAGCACAACCTCTGGTCGTTGGTTTGATATTGACGGTGTCATGATGCAAGATACGCTCAGCATCGGCGACGCGCAGATGAGAAACGCGAGCCTGGGCCTCGCCATTTATACATCCTTTGACACCGGAATCTTCGGCCTGAGTACTCCTTGGGGGCAACGCGGAGGATACATTATCGAAGGCAGAACTGCATTTCTCGATCAAATGGCAAACCAGAATCTCATCAACTCACCCGCCTTCAGCATCTATCCGGAGAGGGGCAATGGCACGACCGGGAGTATTCTTTTCGGCGCTGTTGACAAGAGCAAATACGATGGCAAGCTCCAGCGCATCCAGGCCTCCGTTGGTCGGGACGTGTTTTCGGTCAATGGCGGAGCGAGAGACGACCTGGGCTATAGACTTAGGTCTGTTTCCGGTTACTTTGCGAATGTATCGGCCGCGTGGCTGAGTGAATCCTCGGACGATGAGGGACGCCAATATGTGGAACCCGGCGACGATGGCGGTGCCACGTTCTACCCCAAGAAGAGTGGCACGTTCTATGCATCCATTGACCCTACATTCACACTTACCAACGTACCCCACTACGTTGCTGATCCCATTTACCAGATGCTCCGAAACGTCAGCATATGGTCCAACATTGGGCTTTGGACCGTGGACTGCAGCAGCGCCTCGAGCCTCAATGGTAGCTTCACCCTGGAGCTTGGCGGCGAAGGGGGCTATCGAGTCACTGCCAACCTACGGGACTTAGTTGTGCCTGCTGAGCAGTGGCATATTCTCGAACCGATTGAGGAAGGCTCCACGGAATACTCAAAGCAGTGTCTGCTTGGTATACAGTCTACGGATGACTCTTCCATATTTTACTACGACGCCAGCGATACACGGTGGGTCATCGGCAGCTTGGTCCTTGGGAACACCTACATGGTCTTCGACTCGAAGAACATGGAGGTCAGCCTGGCGCCGGTGAGCAAGGGATCCGAGGGAAAGCAGCAAATTCTGCCGTTTGAGAGCTCGGGTGCTCATGCCCCTGATTCCGAGTTCGTCGGCTACGCGGAATGTTTCAATAAAGACTGTGGCGGTGCAGGGAAGGACGATGAACCTGATGCTGGGGCACGCATTGTTCTGCAAAAGGGTCTTCTTGTAACCTTGGTCTTGGGTGGGATGGGATTAATCGTCTTTGGTTGACGCAGATGATGATCTAGAGGCTAGAGATGTGGGCTGCGTAGGCATAATACTCGACCAGGGTGTGCGACCCTGACTGTCCTTTGGCGTTGATGTTGGCCCTTGGGTGACTTCTTAATGGTGGCTTGCCCAAGTAGAAATGAGGACGGTCTAAACCCTCGCGTTTTCAGCAGCTAACACTTGTATCTTTGTACGTGTCGCCAGGGGCCCCTTAGGGTTATGCCAGGTGGGAACTGATGGATTGTTGTACAACGCAGAGAACTCGCGATGAAAGCAACACTCCTTGTTTGCCCTATAACCACCCATGAGCTACGGAGTTTCTCATGCAAGACTTAAAACTAGTCTCTCATCACCTCGGAATAGCCTGTCGGGCTCCTCCATGAGGCCATTGGATGCCATTGGATGCTGTATTCACGACGGGCCTGAGGCACGTTAGTCTTTGTATTCGAGTAGCTAAGGCGGTACGACTTGGACTTGGACGCGTTCGGCGCGCGGAGAAGGGCTCGGAGGACGGGTGCAGATGCTGCTATGATAGTGAGGGAAACCTCTGCTATTCCGAGAATGTCGAGCGGGACGATGTTGACTGCATTGGGCCATAATTAGAGGTGGCGTTACACATATATATATATATTCCCCTTTTTCTTTCCTTTTCCGGTGACGGTTTCAACTTACTCAAATCATTGGTAGTAATAGAATATAGAGTGATTATCTTGTATTTCATCGGCTGGCGTGAAATAACCCAGCAAGGGATGGTTGCAAGGACGATATCTTACAATCCGGACCAAGCTGCAAGCGAACAGGTTAATAAAATGAACTTGTATGTGTGCATGCACCAGGCAGGTGTCATGACATGCATCAACCTCACTGCATGTTCAGGTCCCAAGTTCCAATTGCTGGGGTTTGAAAGGAAACGCATTACCTGCTATCCAGCTACGATGGCTGCAGTTGGCTGGTTTGACTTCTTCTGCTTTGCCTTTCTTTTTCGTCCACGCTCTCATAGCCCTAGGTCATGTTGGATTTCTACTCTACTTTGGTAACTATTCGAGCTCGCGGTGCTGGCTCTGAATTCGGAGCAGCCTGGATGTGTTGGCGAAACGGAACTTGAAAATACACCTGTTGGCATTAAGACATGACATTCGGCTCGCGTCAGTAGATGGGTTGGGTTGAGAGTTCGAGGCAATCGATGATAGTATCGTCACCACAGGAGCTGATATGAATCAAGCCAGCAGAGGAGAGCAGCTTCAGTTGGAATTTTGAGAGCCACGTCACAGGCTGGCCCTAACTAGGCCCATGTGTCGTCACGATTGTGCAAATGGAGGAACGGAAGCGATGGTAGGAGTTATGGGTGGTATTTAAGCAGAGACGATTCCCAGCAGTGCCACTAAATGCCCTGGCCTATTCGAGTGTTGGCAGAAACAGCACGACTATCTTCCCTTTCTTAGCTCTCAACCTCTAGACCACATGGGTCTGTAAGGGCAACTCAGCGCAGTGGAGGCCAATTACAGCCAAATGCGGCTATTGGCGACACTTGGAGCATATTTTGCTGTCATTGAGCTTAACCGTAACTTGTAAGTGGGTCGACCATGATATTAAGGTTCCTAGCCCAGTTCGCGTTAAATATGATATAGGAAGAGACAGTCGGGGATCTGGGCGGATCTCCCCCTTCGCAAAAGGCTAGGTAATTCTCTTTCTCCAACATCCGGAGTTGTCCGTTGTCCTGCATCACTGACTAGTGAGCCCGTGCAAGACTTGTAAATAAACTGGAAAAAAGGATGCAGTGTGGCGCAGTAGCCTTCTCCCACTCGAGAGCGGGGAGCTCGAGCTGGAAGACTGACCGCAAATCTCGTCAGGAACAGGAAAAAAAAGTCACTCAGAACGAAGCAAGTCGGAGCGAAGCCATTCGTCTATATAAACATGACTCGAGAAAGCTATTCTTACTTGTAATATTCTTAAAAACCCTCTGAATACCCTTCTCCAGCGAGCTGTTCCATTCCATTATTCCTGCAGACGAATCAGCATATTAGAATGGCGCCTGGCTCCCGCTCTCAGCAAACCGACGACGTCGAGCCAAATAACCATGAGTTGTATAGTGCGAACGAATCATACATTTCCCAATCCGCCATACGGCGCTTGTATCTGTCGCATTTCCTCTCGGCCTGGAACTCCCGATTCTTCGAGTTTGGGTCCGCCCTCTTTCTCGCTGCCATATATCCACGCACGCTCGTCCCGACCTCCGTGTATGCCTTGGCGAGGGCGGCGGCGGCAATACTGTTCTCCCCCGCTGTCGGCCGGTGGATAGACAGAGGGGACCGGCTACTTGTCGTCAGGGTGTCCATCGTTGGGCAGCGTGTGGCTGTGGCTGTGTCCTGCCTAATTCTTTACATGCTGGCTCGTCAACCTGACCGGGATGATAACTTGACACGCGGGTTATTTTCTATTATCGTCTTCTTAGCAGGAGTGGAAAAGCTGTGTTCAGTGATGAATTCGGTTTCCGTAACTCGGGACTGGGTAAGGAAGAGCGCCCAAGTGCACTTTTGGCTTTCATGGATTTACTCTGACACTTAGTTTCAATAATTATCTTAGGTTGTGGTCATTACCCAAAATAACGAGCATTCAAGAAGGAGTATGTCTCACCGGCTCATATATAATTCCTCTCCTCCTGTGGACGCGTCCTCGCTAATCAACTCGGGTAGTTCTGAACGCTCGAATCCGGCGCATCGATCTGGCGTGCAAATTGCTCGGGCCCTTTGTCGTCGCTTCGATCGACGATATTTCTACAATTATCGCTATCTGGACCACGCTGGCTATGACTCTTCTCTCCGTTGCCCCCGAGTACCTATGTATAGCGAAGGTACGTTCATCAAGTTGAGGGCTTTGGTTCTCTGATGGACATTAACTCCCTCATAGACCTACCATTCGGTCCCTGAACTAAATCGGACCTCAGCACGTCACCTTGAAGAGGAATGTGAATCGGAAGTGACGCCGTTCCTTAGCGACGGGATCCCTCCCGCGGAAACATCCAAAACGGCGCCCTTCACATATCCGTGGGTTCGCTCACTACTTCACTCTATCTTGCCTGGCGCATCGATTAGGTTCTATGTCCAGCACTCCGCATTCCTCCCATCAGTCTCCTACGTATTCCTTCATCTCACCGTCTTATCGTTTTCCGGGCGTATGATTGTCTTCCTCCTGAGCCTCGGCTACTCCGCCGTCGCCGTCGGCATTGCGCGGACGATCTGCACCTTGTTCGAGCTCGGTGCCACCTGGACGACTCCGCGACTTATCCAACGATTCGGTAACGTCATGGCGGGCTTCTACAGCATCACTTGGCAGGCTCTCTGGCTTACTT
Source organism: Scedosporium aurantiacum (assembly GCA_000812075.1). NCBI lineage: Eukaryota > Fungi > Ascomycota > Sordariomycetes > Microascales > Microascaceae > Scedosporium > Scedosporium aurantiacum. The sequence goes on from JUDQ01000066.1 coordinate 53,270, forward strand.
TTGGCGTGGTTTGCTTCATGATGAATTGGGAGGACCTAATTCCCGGAACTCGATACGGGGACCTCGTTAGGGCCAGCGGGCTTGTGGGCGGTGTTATCTTGAGCCGTATTGGCTTGTGGGGTGTTGACCTGACGACGCAGATCATCGTCCAAGATGAAGTTGAAGAGGACAGCCGGGGCGCGTTTTCAACGGCAGAAGCATCTGCGCAAAATCTATTTGAGATGCTGTCGTACGTTTCAACCATTGTCTGGTATAAGCCTGAGCAGTTCCAATGGCCCATGTTTATTACCTTGGGGTCGGTCTATGCTGGCTGTATAACGTATGCGATCTATGTGGACAAGACGAAGGGAAAGGATTCATGATGTCGGTGTACTGACCCGTACGGGCCGTACCTATGGGATTGCATCTGTGCAGCTGGGAAATACAACAAGGCAAGCTAGAGGAGTGTACTGCGTAGAGATATGACAAGGAGAATGAAAAATGAGTCTAATAAATACGCATTCTACTATAAAACGACCTTGCCTAAGTTAAACAAATACTCTCCCAAACCGTTTTCTCCGTCACTCCTTCGCCGTGCATGATTCCGTGAATGTATGCTCTACCCAAAACCTCAAACTCGGCAGTCCGGTTTCCTCGTGGGCGGAGGATCATCGGGAACGGACAGCCCGATATAATCCACGCACTATCCCCAACATCGGCGGACTGAGTTCCCATGGCAAAGAAACCCGAGTTCAACCCAAACAAACACTGGCTCCAAGTAACGCCACTGGAGTGACTCGTATATATTTCGGGGTCCGGTTTTATTTGATCAGGGGAGAAACCACCATGGCCTGCGCCGTCCTCCGCGACACATCGAGTGGAGTAGAAATTCAGCATCTCGATCAACCTCGCTGTCAGCGACAATGGCTGGTCTCGCTCCTTTCTCAACACACGTCGGAGATCATTGACAGCCTCAGGAGCCTGGGCATGGAATTCTGGAGTTTGATAGTCTCGCGCAACCACCTGCAGGAGGGAGGCGGAGAAAGCATCCTCGAGGTAAGCCGGTGCAGGGTGTTCATCAATAACCTGCGCGTGGCCATAGACGTCCCATATCATGGTTCTCCAGAGCACTTCAACTCGATCCCCGCCCCTTGGAAGATAGGTATTAGAAACCACTCGTAACATAGCAAATAGGTTCTCAACCTGATTGTCGATTCGGGACGGGGCTCTCTGCCTCAAATGCCCCACGCAAGTCGCCTGGACACGAAGAGCATTTCCGTTAATTTGGAAGCCTCTTTGACCATCTGAAGCGAACTTTGATACATCGAAGACGGTATCTCTTCCCATGGAGTAATTGGGGGCCCGAATAAAGTCAGGAACCCAAGATGGCAATCCCGGCGTTTGGCGGTACACCAAGTCACTGACGTGGGAAATAATGCCCAGACACTGACTTCCAGATATGACAGCTTCTGCCACAGAAGTCAGAACAGATGCGGCGGTGCAGCCGGGGTCGTAACTGGGTAGGATTGAAAGTGTCGCCAAACCACGCTCCTTGCAAACGTGATTGACAAGTCCTAGCAGGGAGTAGACCCGATCACGCGGATCCGAGCACTCAAAATCTCGCGCCATCCGTAGCAGATGGAGTAAGATGTGCTCTGAAGCCCTCAGACCCTTGAGACCTGTGGAGAAATCAGTAATAACTGTTGCCTCGTCGGAGCCGTATGCGCATGTCCTAGCAATCAAGCCGATTCGGTAGGTGTTCCTTCCAATAGGAAGATGGTCGAGATATGCCGATGTAATGTCGGAAAAGAGAAACTTGCGGAGTCGATCGGCGACGAATATCTGAGAACCGCCATGCAATTCAAGCCAGGGGATTCTCCAGGGCCCCCAGTGAGCCGTCGCGCGCTTTGCCAGGACAACTTCCTGAATGATCCAACTCCGGTGGAACCACCTTAGCTCGTAAAGTTCTAGGTATCTCTTCCAGATATTGGAGTCCGGACCGGGGAGGTTATGTGCGGACAGACATGTCGGGTGGAGCTGATAGCCAAACTGCTGGATAATGGAAGAGTCGAGGCGTGATATCTTGTGGACTAGTTCAACCACTTCCTCGCTCTGTTCGCTCGACGGGCCGAGCCAGATGATTACCTCTTCCGCTGTTTTGTATATCTCATCCATCATCTGGACTTGGGCCTGGCGCTCATCCAGATCATTTTGGTTGATGCAGAGCGAATCTACCCAGAAGTACCGGCCACTGTACGTTCCACGCAGTTGCACGAGAGCATCGAAGAGATTCGGAAATATCGCGTGAGGCTGTCCATCGATCCATACAAATCTGATATCACACTCTGTATATGTTGCAGTACTAGAGCTGAAAGGTCCCCACGTATAGGACAAGGCAAGGTAAGGCGGCGCTGATTGCAATGTCGATTCGATGAGTTCAATGTCTAATCTCGCCAACGGGTTACCAGGCGAATCGAGGATCTTGGCTAGTCGTAGTGACTTGTCGTCGAGGCGACTACCGTAAACAATCTTAGACCGCATCGTGTTTTGAAAAGGTCGTCTCGGGTCACGGCTCCTCGATGTGACTTATCACGGAGGCTACTACCATCGTCGCACTTGAGAAACGACGAAAATCGAACATGCTGGGAGTAAAATACAGGTGACACCTTTTTTCTGCCCTTCTCATGGAGTCTACCGTGAAATATATAGGTTTCACCATTGCACAGAAGAGGGAGTTTCAAAATCCTAGCACGCACGCACACAGAAGCGGGGAGACGCTCCAGCGAGCGTTTATTGGGGGACACGAGGATGTGTGGCGTATTGATATATCAACATTTTTTCCTCTTTTTCCTTTTTTTGAGGGGAGGCTGTGATAGCTCGGCACACATGTGTGCACTTGACCATGGCGAGGTTGGGTCGAGTATCCCTCGAATATCCCTCTAATATCCCTCCTTCTCGACCGCCCCATCTCCCTCCAAAGCCAGAGTTGTCCCTGCCTCAGTCCTTGTCACCCTGTGCATACTATTGCCTCTCTTCTGCACAGTGAAGTCGCATGCAGAAAAAGGATGTCATTCGAGCCACCCCATTTGCGTGCCTCTCTGCACTGGCGGTAGCTAAGCCACGGGCGATGCAATACCAACCCCCAACAGGCGAGCCAGGCGTCATTATTTGTCCACTTGCCTTAACCTTTACTACCCCAGTACCTTAGTGAAGGGGTTCATTATTACAATAATAGAGCCTGTCTTGAATCGGGAGGAGACTGCGGAGCCTTTCCCCCTTGGGTGGGCTTAAATCTTCGAAGCTCTCTGCAGCGTCTGGCGGCGACAAAATCGGGGACTTAAACTTGGGGAGTCGGAATGTGCAGGGAACAGCTGCCAAGCCCCTGGGGTAGGAGTGATAGTAAAAGTTGAGTCTGAAAGGGGATGCGCACGGAGCCTATGGACACGTTGTGTATTTTCTTGGTTGGCTCCAGATATACAAATAGTGAACCTCCACCCATCCTTGCTTATCTTTCCCTAGATTTAGAAAGGGAATTTTTTAATTCAATAAGGCAAAGAAATTCCTAATGACCAACCTCGTGGGCGGGCTCTGTCTTCAGCTCAGGTGCACTATTAGCACCATTAGCAACTGCGCCAGCTCGCCGCGAACTGGACATGGAGCCGTCCATCGAAAGAATCAACCTATTAAAGTATCCATTGTATTAACATCAAGACAATATCTCTCATGTCGAAAAGCAAAGCTCTGGTGTCATGGCCGAGAGACATGAATCCAGCCAAAAGTGGAAAAAGAAAAAAACGTACAGTCATGAGGCCTCTGGCAGTGCTGCTTGTCGGCGTGATGCGCACTTCGGAGTTGACGTTGAGGATGGCAGTGTAGTCTCCGCATGGCGACCAGGTGATGAGATCGACCTTCTCATTCATCTCATAGTTGGTATCGACAGGTCCCCTGATGGTCTTCTGTGCGGCAACAGACTATTCATTCTCAGGTTAGCAGAGGTTGGTCATCCACTTCAAGGAGAGAAACAGTACTTACGCCGCCGCCGCCAGAGAAAGAGTAGGCAGCCCTGCAGGTCCCGGTCTGGCCAGATGCCAGGGAAGCATAGCCACTAAATGTAGTATCCACAACAGAGAACCTTCGTAGAATAAGCATTACTGAAGTCTTCTACTATAGGAAACACCGCGGCAGGAGTTTCGGAACTTACTGCAGTCCCTGAGGGAACTCAATGTTGAGAGAGACGCGACAGTTCTTGCGAGCGTCCGAAGCCGAGGTATTCGGACCAGTTTCGACAATGTACTGGTCGAAGGCCACGTCGAAGATGGTGCCGGTGGCATCAACCGTTGCAAAAGCATGACCGACTGGGCAACCGGATCCGATGGCACTAATGCCTACGATCTTGACCTCGTTGGGCAAAGGCGCAAAGGCCTCGAGAGGGGCAGCGGCGGCAAGGCCGAGGAAAAGGATGGGGCTTAGGAGCTTCATGGTGTTTAGGATTTCGTTGGGAAACAAGACGGCTGTTGATATTCTGCTGACTCTATCTGAAGAGAAAGATACACGATAGGATTATCATCCGGCTTTATACGCCTCACTGATCAGATTCTTATTTTCGAGAACTTTCCAGTGAATATCTAAGAATAGAACGATGCAAGGGAAGAAGTCTCCTCTCGACTCACATCTATCCTTCCAGGACAAGCCAGCTGAGGGGTAGAGATGCGGAGGAACTTTCGAGATGTACGTCTGGTCAACTGACACTTTACCACTGAACACGGCGAGAATTCTTCAACCGACTTCACGATGCTCCTCCAATCAGCTAGAGACAATGTCATGCCGATATAGTATTTGATGTACATAACTGATCACTAAATCAGTCCGTCGGAGTCACTTATCATACCTCCACTCTTCGCGAGGGTTCAAGTAGTTGAGCTCCTCGTTTGAGCGATCTCCTGACTATCCCCTACCGCTGGAGTATGATTTTGCCCCTTTATCAAAGGTGCCGTCGTCCTCATCTCCGAAAAAGATGCGTCTCTTCACCATAATTGTGCTTTAGCCTACCTTTTTTTTGGTGTATTGACGTTACAACCGGATCTGGGGACCACGTCCACGTTACAACTCTAATCTAGCGAACCAATACACTTGAATTTAGTGCAGTTCGCACCAAGGGTGCTTTATATTGGGTCATGTAAGTGATGTTGGGTTCTAGAAATAGAACATGCGCCGTAATGGGCAGCTGGAGAGGGTGGAGCAGGAGGGCTTGAAGAATCTTCGGAGCCAAAAGACGGGAGAGAACTTTATGGGAATTACAATATCAGGGCCAGAGGATATCTGCAATGTAGCTTTATAACTTTAGATTTGGCGCCACATCCATACATTAAATAAAATGCGGCCAATAGTTCACTATTCAAGAAATTGGAATGGCAACAGGAGGAGTTGCGGCACACCTTACTCAACTATTTCCCGAGATTCTAGAGTATACTCAAGATGATTGACACTTTTAAGAAGGTGTATGTGGCTCCGTTCATGCGCAGTTTCGGAGGATCTTGGAACCTCTTTGCTTCTATTTCTGTGGGAGATGGGACCATTAATGCATGTGGGTGGAGGGCCAATACAATCCGAGCGAATCGCAAACCTGCGGCTCAACTGTCTATCTATACATCAATACCACCACGGTGGTGCCTCGCAACAACGAGAGCTTTAGTATCTGACGGTTGGGGAAGGTGGGGAAGGCGAGTAGGCAGCTGGCCTCGTATTATATATTCGCTTAACCTTCGCTAGTTGCTGTGTGTAACATTCTACTTTCAGGCTAGGCCCGAGTTTAATCAAGCATGAAGTTAAAGCGGCTTGATATTGCCCTTTCGCCAGCTAACCAGGTTAGGAATGCTTGCCGGGATGGAATATTCAATACTCTGCACACCCAAAAGTCAGCACTCTTGTCTCGGCTTCCAGATCTAGTTAGAATATAATATATGTTCTTCAAAAGCACCACCTCGCCCCGGCAGCAGGCCGAATGAATCACCTTCCCAGGAGAGCGTGAATACGCTCATTCGGTAGAGTTACTTAGCATCGGGCTACATTGAAAAGTCGAGAAGCACCAAAGACCAGGATGAGGCCATCCAGTTATCCAGTTCTCCTACCTAATGGTCGTCTGCTCCACCATCCCACATGCGGCAATCCACTAAAGTCTGAACATGTTGCAATGCCAGTTTGGTTATAAAATATCAATCTATTCATCTCAGCAATAGTAGTGCCAGAAGCTCAGTAACTAGATAAGCGGATATCCACAATCTCCTCGTCCGATTTAGCCTTGATGTCTTCGAAGACGTCTTCTATTGGCGTCACAAGAGTGTAGCCTTCACCTTTGGTCTGTTGGGGCGAATTTCCGGTAGACAACAACCCCACTGCTTGACCAAAAGTATTATAGACCACTGCGCCCGAATCACCACCATCTGCAAATGGTCTGTCGTACACGCCAGGGTAGCCAATAACTACATATTCGGAGGACGGTGGAAGTTTCATGTATTTGCCGTCGCTGACTTTGCACCTGGCCTTGAACTCGCTGTAGAAACCTGCCGTGCTTCCGGTCCTAGCTCCAACCTTGAAGACTTTGTCTCCCGTTTTCATCTTTCGAAGCGATGCATCCAGCGGCAGCCTGAGGCTTACTCCACAAGCTAGATGGGCAGGGCGGTGGCCGGGGGGGTACAGCGAGCTCCAGGAGCTAAAGGGAGGTAGAAGGTTACTGCCGTGTCTGTTATATGCAACTTCAATCAGCGCCCAGTCCATTCGCTGATTCTTGCTAGAGCGTCGGCCGAACCCCGATCCGTACAACGGCTGGCCAAGAATATTCCTTCCGAGATCAAAAAAGGATAGCTTTGACTGGAGTTGTGACTTCATTTTCAAGTGGTTAGATGCCTCTTGGCCACTGGCGCCACTAGCGGATTCTGCTGACGAGGGACACTCCTGGATATCGTCAGAGAGTATTTGAACTGTAACGTTATGTTTGACCCTTGATGGAGACTCGACGGGTACTGCATCACGTGCCCGTTCTGGTCCAAAGCCGTCGTGATCTGTTTTCCACAATTGGGATTCTTTGGCAGGCTCTACCATCCTCGAGGTTTTGCTTGAACGAGCAGCGAATCCAAATCCTTCAAAGCAGGGTCTCACAACGTGATAGTTTGTCAAGGCCAGCCGCACCCACTCTGATGAACTTTTGGTTTTTACCTCGACGTAACAGCCTAAAGTGCCAAGGGTTGGATTGCAGCGCCTGTGGTCATCCCTGGTGAAATAGGCTGAAGCACAAATATCGGCGCCTAGTGGGACATTTTCCTGGTAATCGTCCACAATTTTCAAGTCCATCCTCGGCTCATCCGCCCTCAGAAGTTCAAATGTATATGTGTCCAAGGTATTATGCTCAATATGGACCACAAGATTGTGCTCGAGTTTGTCCAGGAAGGTCTGGATTGCCCGAACGACTGGCGGCCAAGTTACCTCCTCGGAATCGTAGTCAACAGAGACATAGACAGTGGGTGGGTTCTCTTCTCTGTTGGGATAAAACCCAAGACGAAACAGTGCGATGCATGCCATCTGCCCTTGGGTCTGTTGAAAGGACTCCAGTATAGAGAAAACTTTTTCTTGGATCTCGGGCCAGTCGGATACAAGTTTAGGATTGTCCCTAATAACACCCATGTACTTTCGTCGAGTAAGCTGCGGTGCAATCATCTCAACGCAGACACCCAATAGTGGGCATTCTAGTTGGGAATCGAGAAGCCGGTCATCAATGTAAATTTTGAGTTCCCGAACCACCTTTTCCCAAGTCCTTGCCGAGTCTTCCAACCAAGAAGCCACGATCTTCAGTGTTGGTTGGGCGGTTTCTGGAATCCCCGGGACAGATCGTGTGATGAAGCGGATATCAAGACTGTCACTCTCGTCGTCATCGGCATAATAATCGATGCCATACTTTAAGAGGACCCTTTCGGCCTCTTTGGCAAAGTCCTCTCCAAACCTCTCGTGGATTGCGCTTGTAACCTCGTCGAAGCTTGTCTGTAACGGGAGCAGGTGAAGGGGCGGCGCACCGACTCGGAAATGTACGTTTGATATGCCAAAGGTACCAGCTCTGCTGACACCCGAAGATGTCGCTTCCGATCGGCGTGACCTTGAATGGTGAGTAGATGGTGGAGTGGTTAGATTCCCGGGCGTATCCCGTGAGGCCGACATGGCTAGCAGGGGGACTAGGAATAAGAGCTAGTGGATGATTGAACTGATGACAGATGGGCTGATGAAGCGGATTTCCCTGAGGGAGTTGTTTCGGGAGACATATGCCTGGGGCGAAAACAAGACAGGAGCAACGGAAAATAGGTAAGAGAGAGGAGGGAACAAAGGTGAGAGCGTTGGAAGTGTGAGTTGTTTGTCTCCTTGGGTCAAAAGGCTGACATCGTTTGTAGGAAGCACCTTCCCACAATTTATTCAAATCACATGCCAAGAGAGATCGCATGCGCCAGTCTCAACTTCCCATGCTTTACTACGTCTTAGTCATAAGGTACATTGTAACGACTGATGAGGAGAATACAGGTAGAATCATGTGAATCTAGATAGATCAATAGATTGCATGCTGTATGGTATCTAAAGCCTGGCACTCGCCTGGTCAGGGCCCAGGAGCCTACCTCGCACAGTCACTTCCACCAAATTCTCAGCCCAAAATCACAATAAGCCTCCAACAACAGCCAGAGGATGGTACACAACCTGGCGCAGCCATGGGAGCATTGCGGTTTGTCAGCGAGAGAGTAAATATCCGGAGGGTCGAGATCCTGAGGAGCAGTGTGCAAGACTATCATGGGGCAGGACTCAGGAGTTCACACATAAGAGAGCTGGCCCATCCTTGGACGCGGAAAGAGGATAGGCACCCGACTCGACATGACCAGGCACAGAGACGAGAAACGCTTGTTCAGCCAATGATCTTCAAACTAGCCAAGGACGTTGACACCTACCATCGAGAAACTCAATACCTTTCCCAAATCGACTACGTGGGAAGGGGGTAGTTGAAGGACAGGCGAATGGCGGGTGGACGGCGGATTATGGTGGACAATGGCGAACAATGGCGGGTAAGTGGTGGGTAAGTGGAGGGCACACGACAGATCAATTGATCAAATGCCAGGCATATATTGATGGGATGTGGTGCTTCACCGGGAGACTATTTGATTGGGAGCAGCCAGGCCACGTGGTTGCTCCTCTAGCTCTAGAATGAGCAGCCAACTTCAGAGGTCTAGGTCTAAGAGTCTGAGATTTTCAGCCAGTTCGCTCTCTAACACAGTAACACTACATCGATCCTTAGCTCGCCTCGACCCCAATGTCTGATTTAGAATCATTTCTAGGCTCGACATCAAGATTTCTCCGGGTTCGGCCAGGCGTAGTCCTAAAGTACCCTGTACCAATCAGGAAAGAAAGCTCGGCGTACAAGCAGCTCACCGACAAGATCGCCAACAATTTTTCGGTTGAACGCCGTAATGTCATAGTGGTATAAGAACTTTTCTGACTCGCAAGGGGGCATCTATTTCGGGAGCTGCTTATAATCTACGAATACACGGCCACAGTCGAGACATAGAGGTCTCTTGTTTCGTAAGGTATTGCCTTGCTTAGGGCGAAGATATATATGGTTTTCAATGAGCAAAATCTCTCTAACAAGGAGAACTATACCTTGTATTTCAACAAGTATATTTCTATATATCCCGAAGAATGTGCTCGTCATAACTCACGGCCCCAAACACTCCCCATTGGTTTTTTGAATCTTCCGAGGAATTACTTAGACACTTCGTAAAATAGACATCATGTGAGGGCGGCTTTGGGCTCTCTAGTTCTAAGTCAACGGGATGTGAGTACCCATCTCACTCGGCGGTCCGTGGTTCCGCAAATGTCATGCCATTCTTAACAATGGTCAACTTGTCGTAGATACAGAAAACGAATCCTTCGTCCACCGTTTGTACCGGAACAATATCAAGACTTCCTGCAATAAAGTCTGTTGGAACTATGAAATGTCGGGTATATTGCTCGTTAGTCGCAGTAGGGTCGGTGGAAGCGATCCACTGATTTTGATGGAGGAATAGTATGTCGTTATTCGAGCGTCGTAGGCCTAAGAACTGTTTGCAGACACTGGGCGGGAGGGCTCGCGAGGGTGAGGCGGCCTTGGCTTGATCCCATTCATCAATATCTGGTAATTGAAATACCAGGCATGTGAGAGTAGAGACGAACAACGCACGTCGCTGTTTGACAGTCAAAACGGCCATCATTTTATTCGTCTCTACGGCCAGGATGAGAGACTGAAACCCCTCGATGGTGGTATCGGGTTCTGCCGCGTAATTGAGTAGGAGCTCCCGAGTTCTGGTCTTCGAAGAAAGATTCTCGATCGAATAAGTAGTGAGTTTCCCGTCTGCCAAAAGCGCGAAGCGTTCGGGGTAGGCAGACGAAGGTAAAGGTGCCCAGCGCCACATCCCTTTGTCAGGGGTAAATGTCAGATCACCGACTAAACTGCCGTCGTGGGCACTATAGATATGGTCGCCTGTCGCTGTCGAGACAAGCAGGTGCTCCCCGGTAGCATCAAACGTAATCTGGGCAATTGGAACGCCGAGGTGAATGTGGAACCTGAGCTGTTTGGCCCTAGCCGCTTGACCGTCGTCGAGATCCAGCTCCCAGACCTGAACCGTGTTGTTAATGTCGCTTGAGGCGATGATCTTGCCACTGGTCAGGGCAATGCCAGTTATCAAGGCGCCATGTGAGTATGCCAATTCAAGCAAGTGGCCATCGTTCGAACTATACAGGAGAACATCGCCGTCTTGATTCCCGGCGAAGACGATAGGTGCCATCGAGTGAGCAGCAACAGTACTTATTTTGGAGGATCGAAGCATGTCAAACTGGCCTTCCGTTACTGGTAGCACGGCGGCTTGGCTAGCCTCCTTCTCGACGGGCTTCCTTACCAAGGCAGACGGAGACCAAATCCTCATCTCATCGTCATCGATGTCAACTAGGCTAAAGCCGTCAGATGTGAAGTGTAGTAGCCTGAATGTACGCGTTGGTGTGAGGACATGATAGAGGATCGTAAGGGATTCGAAATCCCAGAGGCGCAAATTGCCAAGGATGTCGACCGTCGCAAAGGTCTGGCCGTCGGGAGAGCACGAAACAGCATTGAATACCGCGTGTTGATCGGCCTTGCGAGAGTGGATAAGGGCTCCAGACCAGGAATCGTACAAGGCCAAGTGCGATTCATTATATGCGATGAGGAGCAACCCGACATTCGGATCGGGGTTAAAAACGAGTTGTGAGGCGGTACGGGAGCACTCGTCTACAGCCCATCCAACAAATTCACCGCTCGCTAAATCAAAGAGACATACGGGACTGTTGCGATAGGCTAGAGCTAGAATATCAAGCCTAGGAGAGATGGAAGCGGCGAAGGGGGCCTTTCTTGAGTGGATGTTTGTGTCGGGGTTGGGCGGTTGACAGTAGTAAGTCTGTTTTTCCAGCATTTTCCCCGTAGCAATGTCCCATTTGAAGGCATATCCTTGGTGCGTGACTGCAAGAAGATAGCTTGGGGAAGAGGCGAACAACAGGCACCGCGTCCTGATCCGGGCCTTCCAACGTATCTTCCCGTCCAGGTCCCATACGAAGATAAACTTCCTGCTGCATGAAACCACAAAAGTGCCCAATGGGTCAAAATAGAGCCTGTCAACCCACGAGTCCTGTGTGAATTCCTGAGCTTTTTGGAAACTCTGATGATCGAACAATTGGATGTTCCCGGATTCAAAACCCACAGCCATGAGGTTGTTTCCAGCCGCGACAGCAGCACAGGCTTGGTTCTCAAAGGCAAGAGTAGAAATGCAATCATCCCACTGTAAATTCCGACTCCCTGCAACAAGTAAACCGTCGTGTATGCGACCAAACTGTTGATAGATCGCTGATTGTGTGGGACATAGAGGCGGAATAAGAAAGTAGATGGTCGATGGAAACGAGATGAGAGCCCTTCCAAACTTGGTGGCTAAACGGCTGATATCCGTAGCCCAGCTATCGATTTTGTGAACGTGCTGGTTTAACGGCGAGCGGCATTTGCCACGTCTGTCTAGATAAGCTTTCAAATTCCTGGCTGTTCGGATGAGCCCATAAAGGTCTTTCTTGCCCGCTACCTTCTCAACCCACCTCAGGATTGTAGTGGTAAGGAACCTGTTCAACGCCGTGAGGAGCTCGTCGCGCTCAGCGGATACCCAGCAGAGGTGCTCGGAGAACTTGGTTATAGCATAATCCAACAGGGCAGGCGTAGGTCGCTGAGGTTGCTTTTGATTGTGCAGCCGTCGGTTTCGAGGCGGCTGCATCTGTGGGCTAACAAGCAGTCGTAGGCACACGAGCGCAATTCGGTCGTGCGCCTTGGGTCTGCAAATTTGGAATTCTCCTGCGTCCTCTGTCAAGAGGAATTCCCTAACAGTACTGTGGATTATATTCGCAATGCCGGTGATCTTGTCAACATAGACGAGGTTGCCGCACAACCCTTCAATGGCACTTTTAGTGCTGGGGAAGTGGACGTTAATGTCCAACTCGAGGGCATGAGATAGTTCGAAAACTGTAAGCGGCCGAGCTGCGAGGACCACCCAGAGCAATATAGCTTGGGCTATATGTTTCTCGCGCTTGTTCGCCGCCATATCTGACGTAGCTCTCGTGTAGTAGCCTATCATTCCCTCGGGTATGCCTTGGATGATCTCAAGCATGCTCTCGTACCCGTAGACACTTTCCAGCTCATCCATTACTATGCGGACCCAAAGAAAACATCCGCCCGACTTTTCAAGGATCTGACGCGCGAGATCTTCCTTCTCTGTGCTGCTGTCCATTGGAAAATGTTCCATTCGACTCTGGACAAATAGATTAATGTCATCCATTGTATTTGCGATTGGTATCTCGACAGTCGTGGTTGCGCAGTCTTCTAAATAGTGCATAACCTTTTGCGCTTCTGGCAAGTTCCAACTAGTTATGAATATCCGGAGAGGGAATCTCGACTTGACTCCCCTTAGCAGTGCGAAGAAGTCGACATACTTCATGCACTCGTCCACGGCGTCGAGAACCCAATAGTATGGTGCAAACATCGCCACCTGTCAAATATTTAGTTCGGGATCCCGAGCCGTCGACTTAATGGATATGAACATACTTGAAAGATGCAGGACATGAAAATCTTTAACCACACAGCACGGGCGTCATCCCGGTCGAAAGTGCAGTCGTCCTCATATAGCTCAGCTAGGGCACTTCGTACACCTGCGTTCGTCGTGGCCATTTGGTAGGCAATGGATCGCAAGCACGTTGCCAGAGAGTGTGACTCCTCCTTCCCGAACTGAAAGAAGTGCGTAGAGCTTTGGACGCAGAGCTCCTTGAGCTGCGATGTGACGTGACTGGCAAGAATGGCCTTGTCGGCTCCCGGGTTTGCTGTGACCCAGTATATCGACGGATTATATTCTCTTCCTTCGCCAAAATCGACTTCCGAGTCTCTCCACTTGAGGAAATCTTCTCGCTCTTCGATCCACATACACGACCCCGCCAGCGTTTCGTGATGCTCCTCAAGAAAAGACGCCGGTTTGAGCAGAGCTTTGACGTCTCGCAGTTGCTCTTGAGAATCCTTCTCATTCTGAACGACGGCTACAGTAGGTAGCATCATAGTTAGCATCGGGCCGCCCAAGAGGAGTTACTCCCACGGGGTACCAACCATCTCGCACTAGATCAGATACAGCGCTAGCAATCGCATTCTTGAGCGAGATATAGTTAGAGTCCTCAACACTGTGGAATCTACACATATCGAGATGATTGGCATGTAGGTAACGGACTCGCTCGTTTCGAAATCCAGCACCTATAGATGCGTTTAGCTCACTGGCCTTGAGTCAACCAGTGGAACTTGAATGGCAACACGAATTACCTAGCACAGCGGAGGTTTTGTCGACGATGAGAGCGGAAGAAAATCCAAACTTAGTTTCCAAAGTTTCATAGAACGAGTATATCGCCAGCTCATGTGCAAACTTGCCAAACTCATCATTGATCAACTGAGTGGAAGCAGAGCCTGCCGTCAGATCTTTGGCGTATTTCCGTGTTATAGACATTCCAGTCATCTTAGTGAGACGCAAGATGCGATTGAGAATAGCGGCATAGTCTGATCCTCGGTGAGGTGTTGCCAGGAAGAAAACGCACTTGATTCTATCGGAAAGAGATCGTGGACTGTCCTCTCCGCGGGAAAGAATGATTGCCTAGGATGGGTAGGAAATTAGCAGGCCCAAATCTTCAGCGAGTATTTATTCGAGTATAAAATCGGTCACCTTTTTAATCACTAAACCACCTATGGAATGCCCAATCAAGATAATGGGTTTCTGCCTCGACAGTCAGTCAACGTGTCAATTCTCTCCATCTGAACGGCTTCATACGCTCGCTTGCTGCCGTATTAATGGCGATGATCTTAGTTCCTCATATAATGCCCTCCCAAAATCATGGATATTAAGGATGCTTGGTTGTTTATAACTCCAATCACTGTCGTACCCGAAACTATGGATGCTGGCATGGCTGAGTTCAGGCTCCAGCGGGAGCCAGGATTTCGGCCAAAAGTACTGCGGATCGGGTTCTTTCTGCCATGTCTTTACGGATCCTCCGCAGAGGCCATGGACAAAGATCAAGTCTATCAACGGTTCCGGGGAGGATGCAAGGAGTCGAAGGCCCAGGTGCCCTCGTGTTCCATCCACCGTCGTCGCAAGCTGACGTCTCTTAGACCATGCCGACGCTAGGCTCCGCCGGAACGAGAAGGCCGATTCCCGTTGCTCGTCTAGAATTAGTTGATCGGCATCAGAAGAAGGCGCTTGCGAGGATTCGGAGGGAACGGTAGCCGAATCCCTAAGGACCGCATCCACGTCTGATGACAGCGGTTGCTGGCGACTCGGAAGAGCTCGCTCATTGTTCTGAGGGTCAGTAGACCATCAGTTTCTCTCTAAACCAATCCAATTGCCCCAATGGATCTACCGATACCTAAAACACTTACCGCCATGGCGCCCGCCTATTGGTACCGAAGCTACGGGCATGGATGCGTATGAAGAGTAATTGTTGAAATTAGACCACCTGATTAAATCGCCAAAAGCGACTAACATGCCACTCTGGCTAATTCGAGTCTATATTCATCCAAACAATAATGAATGTTACTCGGTCAAAACGCTCACAGGACATCACTTTCCCTTGACCCGCGAGTTTTCTTTGGCAGCCTCATATTTCGATTGGCGGTCCGACATTTGATCCGGCTGCAGCGCAAATGTTGGGTTGACGGTTGGGTGGGAATGCAGAATGGCTGTCAAGCAACCCCTGCAGCAAGGGTGGGAACTTGGAAGCGGTCGATGATTCCAACCCTTCTCTCGAAGCAAATACCCGCTCCTCCGATTCATGAGCATGCAACTCTCTTCTACCCCCCCATTATTGTCTTTTGTGTGTGTTTATGCTTGGTCGGGCCACTGATCATGGGAGGTATCGTATCAGTGTAAAAGTTTTGTTCTTTATTCTCTCATTTGATTACTGTCAGCAAAATATTGAAGACGATGCTGGACGAGTCTCTTGACCCTGCAGTTCTCGCCGGTAGGTTGGTATGAGCTGTTTGCAACAACGGCGACAACTAAAGGTTCTTAGTGCTGCCTCGTGGTTGTAAGGTTATCGATGTTCATGAACACGGAACGGCCAGCTGGTCTTCGGGCTACAAAGTAGACGTGGAGGTGGATGGCGAGGAAAAGGAGTACTTCCTTAAGGTAAAGAAACCAGAAACCAACTCCTGCTTTTCCCATTTCTCGGGAAACGTTGTACTCATATTCCCATGGTAGATCATCCAACGGCCCAATCATGCTGAGATGGCTCGCGGCGAATATGAGAGCCAGAAGGCACTGGCCAAGATCCTACCTGACAACGTAGCACTTCCGTTGGCCTGTGGGACTTTTCAGCTGGATTCCACCAAGTCCTTTTTTATAACTCCGTTCCGTGAGCTGAAGGACAAGACAGCGCCAGCTACAGTCCTCGCCCAACTTCTTAAGACTCTCCATACAACATCCAAGTCTCCTACGGGAAAATTCGGTTTCCACGTCCAGACGTTTAACGGTGTCGTTCCCGTAATCAAAGATTGGTGTGATACCTGGGAAGAGTGGTTCACCCGCCAGTTCAAAGCCGATATCCTCTGGGAGCAGAGTGTATGCGGGCGTGATCCAGAGTTCGATGCCGTGGCAGATGAGTTCATTGCCAAAGTGATTCCTAGGCTCCTGCGTCCACTTGAAACGGGAGGCAGGTCTATCAAACCTTCTCTATTGCATGGAGACATCTGGCATGGAAATTGCCAGGTCGATATCAATACGCAGAAGGTCATATTGTTCGATGCTTGCTGCTGCTACGGCCACAATGAACGTAAGACAAACCCCATGCTTAGATCGGGTGTCGCAACGACATATATGAGTATGCTAAGTGGATAACTACATAGTTGAGCTTCACATGATGAGGGAGCCGCGATACAAATTCACTGAAAAACACTTGATAGAATACAAACGTATTGTCGGTGTCTCAGAGCCCGTGGAAGACTTTGATGATCGAAACGCCCTTTATGCGATGTGAGTCCAGCGAGTGCCGCAACAATTAGCAGTTTAGAGCAGCTTCTAATTATAAGCCAAGGCGCGACAACATCATCAATTCAGGACTTCATGAACACCGGAGGTTCCTTCGCCAAAAGTAAGTAGTCAACCCCGTGTTCCTACCACCCGGGAGTGTTTTGCTATGATATTGACGGTTAACTAGAGTTAAGGAAGAGATGCAGAGGCTCCTCGCAAAACACCCAGAAGGATTTGAAGGTTTTAGACGGTCGAGAGGAAGCGAGTATACGCAGCCTCCGCGAGGCAAAGGGAAGCTGTTTTGCGCAATAATTTGGGCGATTATCGTACTGGCACTCATTACCAGCTATTATATAGCAACGTTGGGAGGACTTTTGGAACTTGCCAAAGCCCCCTCGTATCTTAAAGACCTCGCACCGGACTTCGCGATACCTACACGGGAAGCGATGGAGAGGGACGTAGATGGGGTCGCGATCTGGCCGACGTGCCGGCGCGCAGGATTAGTTTCTTAGACGCGGAGTCCGAATACAGAAATGATGAAACTCGGACTGGATGTGAAAGTGCGGTCGGAGAGATGCCAAACTGAAATCAGTAGACCTGGAACTGGGACGGAAAGCTGGCTTGGTCTGTGTCGTCGTGATGTTGGTTGTGGTGTCTTGGTGTTGCGCCAGGACACCATCTCTGCCACCTGGTGGCAGCTGTACAGGCACACCACCTGACACAGAGATCACGCACCTGCCGTATTCGCTTGAGGAGGAGAATGACGCAAGTTCCGCAATGTCACCCAGAACATCTCGGCGGGAGCTCTTCTTCTCCATCTACGAAGTAGGAATCGTAGCCGATTCTCTTTATTTTTACATATGTGAACCTAGCGACGGTTTTTAGTAGTACAACCGTCTTCAGACTTGGTTCTTTGATGGAAGCTCTTGAGAACCCACCCCGCCACTAGTGAGCAACAATCACCAACCACCTCACGCCGAGCTGGCCAGAACCTTGAGCTCGTCCAGGGTTTCGACCTTCGAGGTCTCTAGGACCCGATCCTCTCTCAGATCTTAAGACCACAAATTCCCTCATCGCCAAAATGCCGAACGGAGCTGAGAACACGCCCCTCATCGCGACCGTCCAAGTCCGGACGCCGCAACCGCGGTACCGCCACAGCACTCTTCGGCGGTTCTGCACCATCTCCTTGACATCTATCCTAATTTACAGCTTCCTGTCGTTTCTCATTATGATCTTCATCGATGGACCGCCGCACCGTCATCACCGCCATGGACATCGTTGGTTCAGCGATGCTTGGACGCTGAGCTGGTCTGCCCCCAAAGTCTCTCATGGGGAACTCCAGGAGATCCTGCTCGAGACTCCCGATGGTAAGCGAGCGGAGGAGTGGAGCCGGTATTACACTTCCGGTGTGCACCTCGCCGGAAAGAACTATTCCCAGGTTAGTGAGAGATGAACCACTCGAACACACACATCTGGCTGAGACTCAACATACTGATAACCACCTAGGCGGAATGGACGCGGGAGAAGTGGTCCGAGTGGGGAATCAAGTCTGAGATAGTAGCTTATGACGTTTACCTAAATTACCCAGAAGATCACAGCTTATCTCTCCTCAAGAAGAAGAAGAGCAAGAACTCGACCGACTCCGAAAACTGGGAGGTCAAGTTCAGCGCTTCTCTCGAGGAAGCTGTCCTCGACGAGGACCCCACCACCGGCCGGCAGGATAGAGTCCCTACTTTCCATGGCTACTCAGCAAGTGGGAACGTTACTGCACCATTCGTCTATGTCAATTACGGCACCTACCAAGACTATGAGGACCTCATCAAGGCCAACGTGACCCTTGAAGGGAAGATTGCGATCGCCAAGTACGGCTTCATCTTCCGAGGACTCAAGTGCAAGCGGGCCCAGGAACTCGGGATGGTGGGGTGTGTCTTGTACTCTGACCCGGGTGACGATGGTGAAATTACGGAGGAGAATGGTTACAAACCCTACCCGGAAGGTCCGGCGAGGCATCCATCTAGTGTGCAGAGGGGAAGCGCGCAATTCCTGAGTATCCGGCCTGGTGACCCGTGCGTCTGCTCTCCTCGACCCCCCTTTCTCCGGCAAATTTTACTGACCGTTACCTTAGGACTACTCCTGGGTATCCTTCAAAGCCAGGCGTGCCTAGACAGCCGGTCGATGATAGTACACCTAGCATTCCTTCGCTCCCAATCTCTTACGCCGATGCTATCCCGATTCTCAAAGCCCTTAATGGCCATGGTCCCAAAGCGTCGGACTTGAACAAGTGGTGGCAGAGGAATCTAGGCCTTGGATACAAAGGCGTGCATTACAACATCGGACCGAGCCCCGACAATGTTGTGCTCAACCTCTACAACAAGCAAGAGTACACCACAACGCCAATCTGGAACGTGATTGGGATCATCAACGGAACCATCCCAGACGAGGCTGTCATCGTCGGTAACCATCGGGACGCGTGGATCATCGGTGGCGCGGCGGATCCCAACAGCGGCTCGGCGGTAATCAGCGAGGTCATCCGCAGCTTCGGAGAAGCCGTGAAAACCGGCTGGAAGCCCCTGCGCACCATCATTTTCGCCAGCTGGGACGGCGAGGAGTACGGTCTAGTCGGCAGCACGGAGTGGGTGGAAGAATACCTCCCCTGGCTCACGAACGCCAACCTCGCCTACATCAACGTCGACGTGGCCGTCAGCGGACCCAACCTGCGCGTCTCCGCCGCCCCGCTTCTCCATGATGTTTTCCGCAAGGTCATCGAGCTCGTGCCGTCGCCGAACCAGACGCTGCCCGATCAGACGGTCGGCGATTTGTTCAGCGGGAAGATTTCCACCATGGGGAGCGGGAGCGACTTCACCGCTTTCCAGGACTACGCGGGCGTGCCGTCGCTCGATATGGGATTCGTGGCCGGGGCGCCGACGGATGGGCAGGCGACATATCATTACCATTCGAATTACGACAGCTTCCATTGGATGAGCAAATACACTGATCCCGGATTCGTGTACCACGCGACCATGGCGCGGGTCCTTGGCTTGGTTACTGCTGAGATTGCGAATACGCCCGTCGTCGAGTTCAAAGCGACCAGGTATGCCGACGAGCTAGGCGTCTACCTCGACAAGGTAGAAGATGCTCTCGAAGAGAATCCCGACAACGCCGTCTTCATTATGGAAGACGCAGACGAAGAGGAAATCATGCTCGCGCTCAGGGCCGTCGACCGCGGCTCCAGCTCCAGCATCGGCACCAGCGCAACAAAAGGAGACGACTTTAGGACTTTCCTCAAGCGGCTGCATCGCCTCCGGAAGTCCATCGGCGAGCTGCGCGAGGCCGCCGAGAAGGTCGACGACCAGGCGGAGTGGTGCCGGAGGCGCATCCAGGAAGGCATCCCCTGGTGGAAGTTCTGGGAGAAAATTAAGCTGGGGATACTCTTTGTCAAGACGAACGGAAAGTATAAGCGGTTTGAGAGGGTGTTCCTCTACGAGCCCGGCTTGGATGGGAGGGATTGGTACAAGCATGTGGTGTTTGCGCCAGGGCTGTGGACTGGCTACTCGGGAGGTAAGTCCTTTTTGTTTTTCTACAACTTAAACGTGTTTTGTTGGGATTGTTCCGCTAACTTGCCTTTTTACTCATTTCGCAGCTGTCTTCCCTGGCTTGTTGGAGAGTATTAGCTCGAAGGACTACGCGAATGCTGTTAAATGGGCGGGCATTATTGACAATTGCATCCAGAACGGTGTCAAGCTGCTGAAGGCCTAAGATGGGAGTCATCAAGTGTTGAGCATGAAGTTGTCCTCTGACCAACATAAGGGTATCGGCGTTGCTGGAGTGCTGTTCAAGTATGAAATTTGGATATAATACGGTACATGATATTCTCTTCTAAGAGACGGGATTTCTTGAATGATCAACAGACATGTATCGCAAGAAACATATTTGTAGATATGGCAAGAGTCGAGACTATTCTCTCTATCCCTATGGATCCTCCCATATGCTATGAAATTCATCAATTTCCCCCATCATTCATCATATCTCATCATCATGTCAAACACCCTCACTTCTCTCTCCTACGGAATAACCACCCTTTCTCCGTCCCTCACCTCCACCACTCCCTCTCTCCCCCCAACCCCATACCTCACCCTCAACACCTTCTCCCTCCCCAGCGCCGGATCCCAAAACCCAGGCAGCCGACTAATCCTCAGCCCAGCGGGTATGACAACACACCTACCCCCGCGCACGAGAGCCGCCAACGCAACGGTCACATCCGCCACGTCCTCCCCTGCCCACCCGGACGTGGCGGCCCCGTACTTGGCCGACAAGATGGTCAGCTTCCTTTCCAACTCGGCCGCGCGCGAACGGTGTTGCTGTTCCCCATCACGGGAGGATAGTGCGCGATGGAGGAGAAAGGTAAGATCGTCGGCCTCGGCGCGACGGACGGCGCGTTTCGATTTCCGGGGCTTGGATTTGTCCTTGTCCTGTTGCTGCTGCTGTTTGCGCAGGGCGAGGAAGTGCATGCAGCCCGCCACGAGGAAAGGGATGGCGGCGCAGTAGAGCAGTTTGCGGGCAGGGACGAGAGTTCGCGGCGTGAGGAAGAGGAGCAGCGAGAGGCGCTGGTGGAGACGGGACCAGTAGAGGGAGAAGTGGATGCTGTAGGCCGAGATGCCCAGCTCGAAGCCGAGACGGGAGGATTTCCCCACGGGCAAGAGGCTTCGGATGGCGAAGTAGCGGTCGAGCAAGGTGGTGGCGCATAGTTCGGCTTCGAGCCTTGCAGGCCGGTGTCGGGTCGTCTTCGTCTTCCTCCACGGGATGAGCGTAGCGATGTCCCTTCCGTACCGGAGGTAGCTTCCCAGAGAATCGGCCGTCGCCGAAAGCGAGACGGCCCAGGACCCGGAACCCTCGACGTCGAGCTCCTCGTCTAGGCCTCGGATGCCCGCCTCGCCGGCGGGGACGTCGCCGTTGTGGTTCGCGGCCACCATGGTGACGCCGCTGCTGGCGGAACCGCGCTCGCAGGGCGTGGTCTTGTATCCGACCTCGAAGCTGGCGGGCGTGCGCACGGGGAACTCGGCGTAGAAGAAGCGTCGGTTGATGCGGGAGAACTCGGTGAAGAACTTGCACGTGTCCTCCGTCTTGAGGGTCCAGTCTCCACTGTCCAGGCGGGCGAAGGCCGTTCCTCCGGCGCTCGTTGCTCGCTGGCCCCAGAGGCAGACGCGAGGGAGAGGGGCACGGGACGGCGGTCCGCGGAGGGCCGTGACGCTGGATCCGAGGGTAGTAGGGGCGCCGTGGATGGTGGTCGAATGAGCTACGCGGGCCGTTAGGGCCGGTCGGGGGAGGATATCGGATTCGAGCTCGACTGCCGTGCTGGAGAGGATAGATTGTGCGTCGCTTGTTGCTCGGTGGATGTTTTGGTGTACCCTCATCGTGACAAGAGGGCACAGACGGTTTTCGACCAGCTGGATGACCCTTCGGCGGGGGATGGATAGAGGGAGCAGAGGCTGGTATCGATCGGAGAGGAGAGCCATGGGCATCTGGGACATGTCTTCGGCAACTCCGAACACTGATCCCGTGACGGTCAGGGACGGCGTCGGGACGATGAAGACTGGAGCATCGCGGAGTGAGTCTAAGGCTGCCGACTCGAGGGCAATCATGGGAACCTTGGTCTCGTCGGGAGATTCTTCGTCTTCGGGCGGCGCTAGCATAAATTCCTGGACCTGGCGGAGACTGCTCTTGACGAGGTCACCCAAAGCCGGCACTCCAACAGTGATGTGGTGGCCAACGGTAAAGTCCAGCGGTCTCGGCGCCTGTCCTTTAACAGCCACCACCTCGCCCTGCAGGCGCCTCACCAAGCTTGACGCATCAAACCTGACACCCAGATCCGACCCCGTCCACAATCCCTTCTTGGCCTGTCTCCCCAGCGCCTCGGCAACGACCTCGCCAAACTCCTCGCTCCCGGGCTCATACCCCGACCTCAAGGCAAAATCATACGCGGCCCGCTGCTTCGGATCCGAAAGCGTCTCGAAAGCAACCTGCACCCTCTCGAAATACTTCTCGGCCATATCCCTCACATCCGGCTCGTGGTTGTCCGGATACAACAGCCCGAACCACCTCCAATACGCCCTTCTCACTTCGTCACTACTCGCGCCATCCCCCGGCAAACACAAGACCTCGTAAAAATCCGCGTCCATCTCGTCCTCCCCCTCCACAACCTCCTCCTCAGCGCCACCAACGCCCTCATCGCCATGCTCCTCTGAACTACCAACCTCCCCCTCCCCTACCACATCCGACACCGTGCCCCGGTCAAAAACGGAAACTACATCCTCATCCCCGAACTCGTACTCTCTCCTCGTAGCGGCAAAATGCTCATTCAACGAAAATCTCGATTCCATAGGCCGCAGCCCATGGGACGGCCCTCCTTGCAGCTGACCATATGAGGCGGGAGCGGCGCCGGAATAGCCCCCGGACGGCACTCGGGCCTGCTGCGGCTCATACGTCGACGGCACCCGGGCTTGCGAAGGTTCATAGTGGCCCTGCTGATACTGAGAGTAGGACGGATGAGGCTCGTCGAACACGGCGCTCGACCGCGCGGAGTTGACGCGGCTTGATCCGCGAGTGCGTCTTGCCCTGGGGGTCCTATTGGGAGAATCGGCCATTACCATGCAAGTCCGACGTTACGTGCAGTTGATGTCGACTTTTGATCGATGGATATATCCAAGGATATTGATAATATATACAAAATGAGAACGGGTGGAGAAATGAAGGAAAACATGAGGCAATGGTAAGTAAAGAGAGATTGAAAATCAGCCCAAAAACTCACTTACCCGTTGTGGCCTGCGACTGGACGGTTCAATGTTGTTGCTCTATATCAGACACGGTTAAAGGACAGGGATGAGGCGTCCTTCGTTCCACGTTGCACCTCACATCTCCCACTTCCCACTTCCCTGCTCCCAGTGTCCCACCATCCATCATCAATCTGATGGTGGTGCGACGCGGGGCAGCGATGAGAAATGAGGCGAATCGAGAACGTCACAGCGAGAACGTCGCAGCGAGATCAGCGCAGGCTGATGACAGTTGGTGTCGGCTTTTTTGACAGTGATGCATGAATATGACCCTCCTGGGGAAATTAAATCACTAGATCAGGGATGAGGTTTTGCTGTTTTTAGTTCTAGGGTGGGTGGGAAGAGCGAGTGGGAATTGATAAACTAGGACGGGTGGGAATGGTACGAATACCATTGAGTTGTTGCTTGAATTGTTTGGAATTTGTGGCTCTGGGGAATGTGAAGACGCGATGTCCCTGGTACTATTGAGGATTGAGGATGGCTTCGAAAGACCGCTTTGATGAGGGCGACTAACCTCAGGATTGGCGGCCATACAAATACTCTTGTCCGTCCCAGTGCTTCCAACAGTCTACAATTATCAGACAAGCAGCCCGGCAAGACGATCCAGTGCCTGTGATTTCTTCTCGTCAGGTCTTCTCGTCAGGTCTTCTCGTCAGGTCCGCTTGTAGAACACCTTCACAATCACACCTCCAGGCTCGAAGACACAATCGCTCAACTACCAAAATCACTCATGCTCTTCATTACACAATACCTGCGATATATAGAACCACCACATCTACCCGCAAACCACTCTTCAGATGCTTCCTCATCTCATGATTCTCTTTCCAATCATCGACTCTTGTGGCAGATCACTCCCTCTCCTCCCACCCACTATCGGCACAAACATAAAAGAAACGAGGATAGAGCGGGTGTAGTTATTTCAGGATCAAGAAGCAAGAAGGAAATGGAAATGGAAAAAGAAAAAGGGAATGGAGGAAGAGAATATTAAAGCTCATCCCCTATTCGTCATGAACAAGAAAACAACAACGGCCGTCCTCTTCTATACAGGTATCCATGCTATTTACCCTAAGTTCGGAAGAGAAAAAAATAATAATGTATAGTAAGAGAAGAAAAAGAAGACAGGGGGAGGGGGATGATGAAGAAATATTTTCAATAAAAGAAAAAAGAAAAATGGTCGAGAGAAAAGAAGAGGCGAAATAAAAAAGCGGATGAGAGTAGAAGAAGAAAAAAGTAAGAACTCCCACCTCCCCCCATACGGCTCCCTTCCAGAGAAACGCCAGCCACCCCAACCACTACTTGACGCCAGTTTCCTCCATACTCTTGCCAGGGCTCGAACGAGTCCCCTGGTTCGGTGTTGCAACAGAAAGAGCGAGGGTATCAAAATATATGGGGAAAAACATAAAAAGAAAACTGCAGAGAGATTTCTCTCCCAGAGATGCAAAAAAAAAGCCAAATACACATGGCCCGTCGCCAAATGGGCGCATCTATATCCGAGCAAACTTCGTCATAGCACAGGGAAAAAAAGTCGACCGTCCTCCTCATCAAAAATCTTCTCAAATCGCTTCAGATCAGGAAAAGTCATCCCCGTTGGGAATGGTGAGCTGATCAACATTTTGCACCAACTCCTTCATCTCCCTCGCAAGCTCAAACGCAATGGGCGGTAGGTTCTGGGTCCACATCTTCCACTCCTGGTCGTTGGGACCCTTGCCCTTGGCGACGATCGCCTGCCCTTGCCTGTTGGCGTTGAGCAGCTTGTCACGGCTGGCTTCGAGACGCACCACGAGCTGCGCGTTGCCACTGGACTGCGTGTCGCCAATGACCTTGCCCACGACGCCAACGATAGCCTCAGTCTGGTCCGTGATCTGCTCGAGGGAGGCATTGCTGCGGATGGAGCCCACGAGGTTCTGGATGCTCGACACGAGGAGGGCAGTCTGGTCTTCGAGGTAGATCTTCAAGTCGTCGGATCGTCCGTATTGGGAGGGGAGGTTGTCGTAAGAACCCGCCGGTGGTGGCGGGAGGTTCTTGTTCGTATCGTAGTAGTTGCCGTTCATTCCGTTTCCATTCATCTCGTCGATTCGACCCATGCTGCTGATTCCATTCATGTTCATTGGTGGCCGGCTAAACGCCTGGTCCCTCGATTCTCGAGGAGAGTTGACGGGGCTGTACGCAGATGAGTCGGCACTCAGCCGAGAGCCTCCCAATCCTCGGAACGGCGGTGCTGGAGGAGGTGGTAGGGACTCTTGAGTTGTCATGGATTCCTGCCTTGAGCTCTGCGGAGAGAAGAATCCGGTGGACTCCAGTGGCGTCACGGTTCCATCATCATCTTCATCTTCCAGTTCCCCAGCGGGAGTCGGACGCATCTTGACTACCTGCAGCAGCTCAATAATAGCCGCGACAAGGTGGGATGCTGAGGCGTCGAGGATGGAGACGGGAGAAATACCGGCCGAGTTGGCATGATTCTTGGCCGCAGTGATGAATGCATTCGCAGCCCCGGAAACCTTGGCTTTTGCCCTCGATATCTGTTGCGCGAAGTCGTCATTCCTGGATGAGGCACCGGTCTCGTCGATGTCCTTAGTTATCCTCCGCACGCCAACAATCGCGGCCTTCATGGCGTCCATCACCTTCTCGGGCATGTCGGTTCGCGCCTGTTGTAGAGTATCATCGATGGCAACCTGGAACTTGGTAACGTGGACGTCCTTCACTAGACCGTCATCCGCCGTGAGACCCCGTTCTCGCAGATACTTAGTCGCGTCCCTCTCCGCGGGAAGTCCAAGCGATGAAGCGCGCATGCTTCGGAGCTGCGTCTTAGCCCGAGTGTATCGGTTCCTCCAGTCCCTAACTTCCTGTTCGAGCTGCTCTACAGTCCTTTCCAGATCCTCCTGTCGCTCGTACGCCGAGCTGCTCTGCTGAGACAATTGTCGCATCTCTCTCAAAGCCTCCTGAGCGTTACGACGCACTTCTTCGGTGACAGCTTGCTGTTCGCGCAAGGCCTCTTGAAGCTCCTGATTCTCGCGCTGTAACTCCCGGTCGGCATTGCCTGAGTTGGCAGGGGCGGAGGTAGCGGCGGCGGCGGCGGCGGCAGCGGCCGCCGCTCGGCGCTCTTCCTCTATCCGATCGTCCATATCCGCGAGCTGATTCCTCAACTCCCTCGTCTCACTAGCGTGGTCGGATCGCAGGCGCTCAATCTCGTCTCGTAGAGAGTCGTTGAGATCTTGCGCCTCGGCAAGTCTCTTCTCGAGACTTGCGCGGAGGTCATCCCACTCCTTCTTTTCCATATTGGAGGCACTCGCCCTTGACCGCTCGTCATCGAGCATTCGGTTCATTTCGTCATCCTTCCTCTTCATGTCATCCTCCATGCTATCGAGCTTCTCGCGAAGCTCTTGTACCTGAACCTGATAATCCTCAATAAGTCTCTTATCCGACTACAAATGTCCCAATCGTTAGCTTTGGTGTCATACGAGACAACGTGAGGGAGAGGGGAAAAGGTGTGGCGCCAGTATACGGGGCTTATGGTGTTTTGTGTGGTCAACATACCTCCGATTGCACCGGGCTTGCCTGGGTGTCCGGCCTTGGATCGTTTAAGCCAGTCGGCGCACGGCGAATCGCCGCAAAAGGCTCTCGGTCTTCAGCATCGTCATCTTCCTCGACCATGGTGCTCTTGTTCGGTACGATGGTATTACTCTGGAACTGCTTCTGTAGCGGACGGCCGAACTCGCCAGGTGCGAGGCTTGGCGAGGGAGGTATTGAGTAAGCGTAGCCACCACCACCAGGCTGCCTAATGGAGCTCGCATCTGAAGGTCTTCTCCGGCTCGCATTCCTAGGCGGCAGGCCATTAGCGGGGGTTTGGGAACGGCTAATAGACATGCGAGGAGGGATGTCGCCGTCAACAAAATTGGGGAATCGCCTCTCGAGTTCGGTAAACACGTCGGTAACTAAGCTCTGGAATCGGTCGGGGCCGAGAGATGATAGCTTTTGACGGGCTTGGTTTCGCTTGGGGTGGAAGCCATTTTCCGCAGGTAAGGAGGGAGGAGAGCGAGAGTCCTGGCGGCGCATCAACTCGTCGTACACATCCGTGCTAAGCTCAACGAACTGCACACTAGTCAGGCGCAAGAGCTTATCTTTGGCTTTCGCAGTAGCACCGGTCATCCTGCCATTACGGCCGTTAAGGAATCTCCGTAGAGCTAGGTAGTGTTCGCCGAGGATGGCCTCTGTCTGGTCATCCTTTGTGCTCCTCCCACTCTCACTCCTCGCGTACATGTTCGTGCCTTGGCTGGATCGGGCGATGGATGGCGGGGGAGAAGGGCCACCGACGCTCCGGGCGACGGGTGGGAATCCATTCAGGCCTCCATTGGAGCCTCCGGAATTAGGGGGTGATATAAGTTGGCCGCGGTTGTTGGGGAACGGACCGCCGTCGCCGTACTTGGACATATTGGACGACCAATCGTTTCCGCCTATAGATACTGGTGACAATGGTGCATTTCGCCCGTTCATATTAATATGGAGTTATATTCGGATGGGTCCTTCTCGAGCCGACCAAAGTAGTAAGTCTCGGTTCGTTGCGCTCTTGGATAGGAGAGGGAATAAAGTATTTAACGAAATCGTCGAGAGAGCCTGCCAAGCTGGTGGTCTCTTTGGTCCGTCGTTTTTTTTCCTCCTCCTTTTTCTTTTGTTATGTTCAGCTCGGTTTAGCAGAGAAAATGGGTGTCGCTGGCTTTGGGAACGCCCCGAAATAGAACTAGAAAGTCAAGAGGCGAGGGCTGGTAGTGATGGACTCTTCGTCTCTTCGTGGAGTGGGCGAGATTCCGGATAGCCGTCTCGTTACTATGGGGGTTCGCCTTCCAGAATGAAGTCGAAGTGTGACTTCGTTGTCTCCGGCCTGAATATTCGAGATGGAGGTTTTTTTATTTTCTTTTTCCTTTTTCGATGTCGCTTGTATCGAACGCCGTGATTATAATAGGGGTATTTCACTAGGCAATTTCGAGCACGTTTCCAGGTCGAACCTTGGCGGCACAGAATTCCGAAGTCGATACTGGAGGGCGGGTTCGTGATTCTTCAAGGGTGAGAATCTCACGATGTGTCTCTTTGGTCCCGGACAATGTGGGAAGAATAATTACAAGTACGAAGTACGGCCAATACAAGGAAAAAGAACGAGAACAATCAGAGAGGATTTGCGTGGGACGAGGAAATCCGCGACGGGCAGTGGTGAAGCATGAAACGTCACGGTGACCGACAAGGGTTTGGGTCCAGCCAATGGGGAACCTGTGCCTGCATGGACGGGGGGTGGCCCAATTGGGGGTCGACGAAGGAAGAAAGGGCGCCTGAGGGTCTCCAGACCGCCGCTGCAGGGGAACATTGAATTTGGCCCTTGGGGCAGGCAAATCTGGCAAGTGCGAAGTACGAAGTAAACTGCAAAGTACTGTTCAGGAGGTACGAAAGGGGGATTCCAAGGAGTACCGGTACCAAGTTACCCCAATGAGAAGGTCAGGGAAGGGACCGGCGTGGCGCACCGGAAGAAGGTAGGGAGGGGACGTGGCAAACAAAGGGAACCCCGAGCCGAGTCACTCGACTTCCCTGAAGCGGTTCCTGCCTACCTGAAATCTGTTGTGTTCTGCCTAGCAGTTTCCGCATTGCATCAGGGAAAGGGGGTACTTTATGCCAATAATCCAGTACCTCATTGTCCCCACAGGCTGTTAAGAGGTACTGAGGCTGTGCTGAGAAAAGTCAAGGGCCCCGAAATGAGAGCGATACAGGAAGTGCGGCGATTGGGTCAGAGTCAGCAAGGGGCAGATCAAGGAAGATCTGTGGTTGTACTGATACTTTTGAGCGAGATCTTGACTGCGGCGTTAAGCTGTAACTACTTGTACAGCTTCGTCGCTGCACTTGACACTGATCTCAATTAATACTTCATATTATTACTTGTACTTCGTACTTGTATTGATGGATCATGATTGATGCTGTGATCAAATTGTGATTCACTTGTTCAATGTCCGCTGACACCGTTGCCAGCGATCACGGCTTGGTAACTTTGCAGCTGGCTGGTCTGGTCCGTGGGTAGCAGAGATCATCGAAGCAAGAACAGAAACAAGTACTTCCTTCGTATACTTCGTAGTGCACACGATTCTGAATCTTCATTTCACATCCGCATGTGCATGTGGCAGCGACATCCAAATGTTGAGGCAAAATATTGTGTGTAATTACAGGCCCCTGTTTGGGCGACCGCAATTAATGCAGGCACCAAGTATTAGCAAGTGGCAAGCATTTGATGGCTACGAAGTAGGCCCTGGGGAACACTCTAATTCGACGCCCCACATTCTCTTTCTTCTCAGTGCTCAATTTGATGTCTGGTTGCTCCCCTGCGCTAGAAACTGTGCGCTAGAAACTGCGGCGGTACTTGAGACTTCGTACGCTGACCAACTCTATCGTCTCCTGTCCCTGCTTTTCCAGCTGTCTTCTTTCGTGCTTCCATTCCTAGCCAGGCAGGTCAGGGACTCGGGAGTACGGAGAACTTCAAAGGCAAAAAGGCGGAAGACACCATCGATCAACGACAACGACAGTGAGATTCAATGTGGAAAGTATTGATTGATTGGTGCCCAAACACACATCAATGACGACCAAAATTTGAACAGACCGCAAGAGAAGACCAATAGTGCCCACGCAGAACACTCCATCCTCATCCAGGTCCGATGGCGCTAGCCACATTCGAAGCTTAGCTTTTCCCCCTGTCGTCCTCGGTGGCTGCACACGGCGCTAAGGTGAAATCATTTTGAGCGCTTTCCGAAGCCCATTTGATTGACCGTCGCCAGACATCTCGCGCCATCAAGTTGCATACGACTTCAGCTGTGTTGGCCCCAGGAGAATTGAGAGAGGCGGGCGGAAGAAAGGGGACGCACGATTTGAAAGAGACTAGCACCGGGCTTGCGCAGGAGAAACCAGATAGCCTCGCACTAGTCAAATACTACGAGTCGAACTTGCGCGATGTACGAGGTAAAAACAGCAGTCTCTCCCCCCAACGGGTTAAGCCTATCTCGGGTCAAGCGTGATTCATCAAAGTGACGATTTGCACTTCCTCCACGATTCGGTGTGGTGGACTGGTGGAGTGGACGACGAAATTCTTGCTGTCCATCCCTTGCAAGAAGATTAATTCGATCCAATCCGCCCTTGCAGCTGCCCACTTCTCCAGATGAGCCTGTCCTTTTTGAGATCGATGCCAACCTGAGGAGCCAAGACGGAAACAGCGAAAAAGGCTAAGGCACAGGAAAGGGAGTATTGTCGCACCCATCCGCGGTCTTGAAGGGTGAAGATGCTGGCATTTTGTTTTGGATTTTCTTTTTCCACGTTGCAATTACTTTTGTATTACGGGAAGCTCATGATACCTTCACCATCTCTGAACCTACGAAGTAGTGTAGATCTGGTCTCAGACCGCTCTTACCATGATAACATGTCCTTGCCGCAATCCGGTACTTCGTCGTCTAGCCCATCCTCTGGTAGAATCTCCCAAGTAATACCCCAGACTCTTCTCAAATCTTGAGGTTGCCGTCCGCAGATCAGGGGCAAGCCGGAGAAAAGAAGAAATAGACACAACACCCACCTTTCTTCCCTTGACCAGATCTTCTTCCATTTTCCAGGCTCTCGTCTACCCCCGACGTACCACGTCCTTGTAATATAGTCCGTCTCCACGCAACGCATGAACAGAAAAGAAGGATCTCAGCCAGGATGCTCCACTGACAATCTCTGTACATATATGCGTCGTCATGTCGACTGGCCCGTTCTCCCCCTTTGCCCTTGTCAGGATCTCTACTACCACCTCGCCCATGGGGCATGATTTTCCTTTGTCCGAACATTTCGCCAAACCAGTTCTCGAGAAGAAAACGCTGTAGAACGCATGAATTGACTCT